>APFE031469638.1:37918-88285 GCA_000404065.3 Pinus taeda
AAACGAAAGTAGTGGTCTTCTCTAAGAAAAGAAAACATAACCAACATAAGTTCTACTTTGAAGGCAACATTCTGGAAGAAGTTGCGGATTACAAATACCTCATAATTGACTTCAACAAAAATCTAAGATGGAATGGTTATAGAAAGAAAAGAACTTTGGGGGGTTGGAAAACATTTTATGATTTTCAAAATAGGTGTAGAGAGGCAGAGTTATGGGACTGGAAGACCACTCAAACCTTTTTTGGGCTTCTAGTGATTCCGGTGATTCTCTATGGTTGTGAACTATGGGCCAGCAGTACATCCGACATGCAGTGGAGACAAATTGAGAAAATTCAGAAGCGTTTGATTACAAACAAAATTAAGATTAAAAGTGTAGTTCCTTATGATATCTTGTTAAGTGAAACAAGGACTGCTCCTATTGAAGCAATTGCTATGGTGCGAATCATAAGGTATTTTAAAAAAATGAGCAAATGGAAGAGGGTAGATGGCCTAAGGTTGTCTTTAATGATAGATTGTGCAAGAGCAAAAAAACTTGGATGCAACAAAATAACAAATGGTTTAGTAAATGGGGTATTTGCTTGAATGCGTGTCCCATAAACAACGAAGAGATAAAGCCTTTTGTTATGGAAAAGTTCCACAAGTGTACTTGGAATAAGCAGCTAGGAAGAAAGAAAAATTACTATATTGAAGTGTTTAATCCCACTCATAGTCATCAACCAAAAGCATACATAGAGGCCAAAATCTCTTGGAGAGACAAAATTCTTATTGCTTAGTTAAGGACTAATTCTCATCAACTCTGTTGTGAAACAAGTCGCTGGAAAAGGCCAAATGAAGCCTGGGAGGAAAGAATATGCATTTTTTGTTCTCCCAGAAAAGTGGAAACAGAAAAACATTTCATTTTAGAATGTGAGGCTTTCAAAGACAACAGGGAAAGTTATGCAGATATGCTGGTAGCTAGCTCTTGGCATAATCTATTTAGCGAGGGGTTTGTCGCGAATTTGGGAGCATTTATTTTGAAGCTTCAGAGAAAAAGGGCCGAATACATCAAGCAGATGAAGATGAAGAAGCAATCTATCCCATAGACTATCTTTAGCCTCGTGGACGTTAAAATATTCTCTTCTTCTTCTTCTTCTTCTTCTTCATCATCATGTCTTGATGATGAGTCACACTTATGGTTCAAAACTCCTCGACAAAACTCTGATGATGTGATTTTTACCGAAAGTTTTACTACATTTAATAAAATCCTTGAAAATCGTTTAGGTAAATAACCAAAGTTACTTTAGGCCATAATTCAAGCAAGACTTTGCATAAAAATAGATAGAAATAAGAATTAAATAAATATACTTACGTTGTGTTATTTCCCACAATTATTTATGTTTTTTTCAACTAAATGTGTAGAGTAAAATTGTAAATGTGTAGACTTACTAGTGGTTACTACCCACCAAATTTTATGCAAGACCTTGATCCACTATCGGATTGGATTTGCATACTAACCACTATTAACTTAGCATTGACCAATGTAGATTGTAATTTTTTATGCAATTTTTCTCACATCATAATGTGTAATTTGAATGGCAGGGACTAAGCTTCCCTACAACACTTGTTTAAAAAAAATGATAGTCTCAATAATTACAATAAAAATGTAAAAATTTAAATAGTTAATTGATTATTCGGTGATTAAATTTGTTTGTTTATGTGGTATGTCAACATGTGCATGAATGATAGTAGGAATAATAACAATTAGATATGTCTTGTTGTGTCATTTGAAATAGATTCTATCATTATACCAATATAAAATATATTTTTCTTTCTTCTTTTGTGATGTATTAAAAGAAGAAAAGGACAAACACAAATAAAATGCACTAAGAATTACCTTTATCCAGATCTAATTTTAAGTAGAAAAATCGCTAAAACCAAGCAAAGAAGTCCATTACAAAAATTAAATTGTACATCAAATGACACCCAAATAAAAATTATAGCATTATAAAGTTAAGGGGTTGTCCCATTTGTGGGATTTATATTATCATATCTCAATGTGGGTCAATCTATCATATGGAGAAGTTAATTAACAATTAGAATTGTCTATCCATCATTTTTATCCTCAGGTGGTGTAGCCACATTGGATAACACTAATGGAACACACATGACCTTGAATCTAATAAGAAGCATATAGTAATATAAAAAAATGGATAACTTTATCTTCACTCTTGAACTTGCCTCCATGTACATTGGTGGGTCTTGTATTAGCATGAACCATGATGAGACATTTGAGGGGATGTTGACAACCAAGATATCAACCACCTAGGAAAGACATAATTCATAATAATTTTAATAGTCAATGAAGATGCATCACATCTCGAGAGTATTTCTCAACTTAGGCTTGAATTTATAAAGGTGAAGTTACAATCACAACAACCCTCTTTGACCAAGAAAAGGAAATGACATATTTATCATTCTTAGATTTTATTTTGTTCCAGTATATCTAGGGAGATAATATCTACTCTAAAGGCATGTCTAATTAGAGCAATATGAAAAAATTAGACTTGTTTATCATTGAGCAACACAACTTTTAAGCTAATTAAAACTAAGTGAAATGTTTGCATAAGATGTCCACCCAATCCCAAACAATTTAGGCCATTTCACTAGTACCAAAAATACAACTCACAATTTCAATTTGATTGCTCAAAGTAAGTACAACCTAGATAATTCTTAATTGATTTTGGCATTGACCAACAACCAAACCACCATGCACCAAGGATGACATGAATATTTCCATTATACCCAACATTAAAACTTGATACAGTGAACTTTGATTATATGATGGGGCCAGCCCACGTGGTCCCACCGTGGTTACTCCCCACTTGATGTTGTACCATCAATTGATGTTATTAATCACAGGATTTCGGATATTTGCAACTTGATTTTCAATCTATGTTTAATTAAAAGGCTCTATGGTAATGGTACGGTGGTTTATGATGTGCGGACATCTGTCCCTTCTTGGAATTCTAAAACCCCGCCTTGGTATAGGGTTTCGCCACCCTTGCGTTCATTTGGTTTTGTGTTTTCTCTCGGTCCTTCAGTCTGCGAGCTCTCGGTGACCCTTGCGATTTCACTGTCATTTTTTTTCTGTGATGCTTTCGTATTTGTTCGAGGCTCGTCCACCTGGTTCTCTGAGCTACGAACTCCTGGTAGTCTGCACAGTTTCAATGTGGGTTCCTTTAGCTGGTTCGGGGTTTTGTTGCTCCGAGTTCTTCGAGCTGCATGCTCTCGACGGTCTTCACGGCTCCATTGGTTCGGAATTTGTTTTGGGAGTATTTCGTTCGTCTGTTGAACAGTCGAAACCCTGGTAAGGTTTGTTTCTCTGCTTGTATCTGGAATGTTACTGTGTTTTCTGGTGTCAGCTTTACGGGCCTCTGCCTCTGTGCGTCCTTTACTCGATTTGTCACCTGGGTTTTCACTATTGTTGCCTCTGTGTGTTGGTTGATGATTATGTGATTATCGGTCTCATTCTTCAGTGCTGGTTCGATCCATGCACGACCTAGGCGACCTAATGGTGGCATTCTCCGTCGATTCCTCCGCCAACTTACCTGGTAAGCTTTCCTTCTATGCTATATCTCTGTACTTGTTTTTCTTTCTGGTTCTAACGTCTTCGCCTCCTTGTGAGCAGGAAGACAATTCGAGGATACGGTGGTCACAGCTTGTCTTTCAGGTAAACAAAACCCCTATATAGTATTTGCTCATTCAAAAAAATATTTTGATTCCCTGCAGTTTGTTTCCACTACAATTGACTCTCGTTTGTTGGTTTCCCTTGCAGGTGGAGCGACCGAGGGTTTCGGTGCTTGGACACTCAACTATCCCAAATAAAATCCGGGTAGCATCGTTCTGTTTACTTGTGGTTTGCTTGCCCTGAGTTTTTCGGCGTGTGGATTGGTATGGTTGTTGGCCTCGAGCCACTGTCTGTGCTTAGTTCTGTCGTGTAATGTCACTGTCGAGTCGTAGGAATGGGTTTGGGAATTTATGGGGTTTGGTTTATGTAGGTAATTGTTATGGTTCCCAAAACCGTGAACTGGTTCGTTCTTAAGCTTTTGCACAAAATGTAAATGGACAATAACTTTGATGACTGTATATGAACTATCTGGAATTTAATTTGGTTATGTTTTTAAATTCGCATACCTGGATTTTCTGTGGTTGTTCTCTTCATTGTAATGGCAAACTCTGATTTCGTATATAGGAAATTGTAGAAACGATTTCTTGTTGTGTATTTGGTTATTCTGTTGGAGTCGCCTGTAGATGGGCGTTGTTACTCCTCCTCCGAATTGAATGACCTCTGCATTCGAATATCTCCCTTTTTCGATTTAAGTTCTATGACCATGCATTGATAATATTCACACAGTAATTCAATACAAAAATATTCCAGAAACGATTAGGACGCTGTAAGGATATATGTGCACAGAAAATTGTATCTTTTCTTTCTATATTTCTCTCTCAGTTTGAACCCCTGTATTGTGCTTTTTTCACTATTTAATAGCACTGTTTACAAACCGTCCTAACTACTGTTAGCTTGTTCAATTGGTTACATTGGTTATTCCTCATACAGAACTTTGTCTGGTTGTCTAGTATATTTTCTTTTCATTCTTTATGCTTTTTGCAACAGTAACTTAACTGTTTGAAAACAATGACTAACTAATTATTACTGCTCCTAATTACAACTTATTACAGTAATCTTTAAGTAACTTAATAAGAGAAAAGAAAAAAAAAACAAGTATGTTTTCCACTCAATGAATTAATCTCTCTGTCCTCTTTAGAAACCATATCCCCTCACTTTTGTCTCTGCCTTGTCAGCTAGATGCTCCTGCATCATTATAACTTTTAAATCTTACTGCGTTAAGAAGTCCATTTTAAAACCCAAACTGAGAGAGATGTGTAACATCTGTGCATAACACTAATGTGACATGCGGCATATGGCAACTCATATTATTGAAAAAATATAAATGGATTCGGGAGAATAAGACCATTTTGTAATTAAGTTTTAAAACCCCCCAGGTGTAGATCAGTTGGCAATAGGGTGCATTGTATTATTTGCAAGGTTACTAAGTGTAACCATCAACTAGTCTTCTCTGTTGCTTGAGGCATTGTGTTGGTATAGAGGATATAATGGTAGTGGTTGGAATTGACTTTTTGTTGCACAAGTAAAAGCCTTCTCGTTATTAATTCTGACCGATAAAAAAAAAAAAAAAAGAGAAGTTTATGTACTTTAAAAACTCATAACATTGTATTTGATATAAAGACGATAGAAAAATAAGTCAACGTCTTTAAAAATAAAAATGACATCTTTTTCCTAAAACTGATTAATGTCACATGTTATCACTAATCATAATTGTCATCAATAATTTGAATTCCTCCTCGTAGGTTAGAAAAAAACACTTTCAACAAATCCACCTTTTTATTACACTAAAATCTCTTAAATAATGTGGGTTAATGTCATTCTTCGTGTAACACTATGGTTGTTCTCATAATATGTTTTTAAATAAAATCTTTCAAAGAAATTAAATTTCTTTATTTCCATGAAAAGTCATTGTTGCCTTTTTTATTTCATTCATGGGAATGCCAAGTTACTCCAGTGATAAGTCATGCTAAATATATAATGTTTATAATTCTGCAAATTTATACGTGACAAGTGTTAAATCTACAAGTGAAAGTATGTCACTCCAAAGGGGTTTGTAATTTTTGTTTTGATATTTATGATATAGTTTTAGATAGAATTGGAAATGTGCATAACTAATCAAATGCGGGTGAATTCAAGCAATAACATTTCTATGAATAATATTAGTCGAGGAATAATAATTTTATTAATAATATTTATATCAATGTATATAATATTTTTATATTATAGTATATTTTTAAGCTTTTAGTTTGCTTTTTTTTAAGATGTTTAAATGTCAAATATATTTTTTAAATATTTTAATATTTAAATAAGTGTTATATAATAATTAGTTTGTGCGGTTTAGTTTAAATATAGATAAATTAAAATATATGTTATTGTTAAATATATTATTTTTAAGTGTAAAAGTATATGGTTGTATTTTTAGCGATTTAATAAAGATTTAAATAAAGTTAATAAGATATTTATGGTGATCATTTTGATATGATGTGTTGTGGTTCACTATGTTAACAAGATTCAATTTTAGCATATAAATATTTGTATATTAATGTGTGTTGAGCATGGTTCCACCACAAATTATCTACATGAGACCTTAGATCTATAAACACTTTAAAAAAAATTGTGCCTGTTTCATGTTACATTACAATTATTAATATTTATACTCAAGTAAAAAAATATTATTTGTAAAATGTGTTAACCATAGTTACTGCAAATTATTTACAAGGGGCCTTAGAGATATAAGCATGTGTTAAATATCCAATGTCTTTTATGAGTGATCTCATAATCATAAACTGATTAAAGAGAGCATATATTTTAACATGTGTTAAAAGTGTATATATATATATTGGTCTTAATGGAGGTTAATCCTTTTTTTTGTTCTCCCAAATATTAAAGAAATATTGAATTGATTGTTTTCATTTCCTCAAAAAAATTAGAGAAATTTAAAGATGGTGTATAGAGATTATTGAAAAATTTAAGAACAAAGATGTACATAACGATTGTTCATGCCAATGAAAGTTTTTTTATTGGTATAGGTGTGTTGTGGCCACAACCACCACTCTATTAAAACCTGCCCTGGTAGAAATTTTGAATGGGTCCCTTAGGAGTTTGACCTTTCACCTCTTTGAATAATAACTCTCCGCGTGATCTTTTTTACCCAAGGGATTTTAACTCTTTGCCAAGTCACATCTTCAATTCTTAATGGTTAAGGCCCCCTTAATAAATCTCTGCCGCATGATTCATCTATAACCCTTTCTAGCCCTTCATTCATATCCTTTGTCGGGATTGTTTCAACCCTCAAAACCTCACATCGCATCCTTGTTACTATCAACACTTTGATAATAGAAATACTCGACAACATGCATAACTCACCCTTTTCGCTTATTGCAATCAACATTGACACACAACGCGTACCATGATACACCATACCCGACAGCATTATTAACCATAATATATACATATTTTCGGGTCTGGAGCCTTTCGCATATCGCAATCGGTCGGAGTCAAAGTCGAGCCATAAGGCCGACGCGATACAACGGACTCGATAGGACTATCAAGTATAATACATACATTATCAGGTCTGCTTCCCTAATCGCATATCGCAATTGGCGGAACCCAAGGGTTATATATAAGGTACGTTGTGATATACCAGACTCACTGATAATTATGAATTTGGGTATATAGTATTTCAAGTTCGACCTTATGGTCGGATGCAGGTTTTCCTGTGTATTCCCATGTTTTCGATAAAGTGTTGTGGTTCGGTATTTAAAAGGAAAAGCCCATAGGGCGGACCTTCCAGGACTATTAAGCGCATCATATATATATTTCAGGTCCGGAGCCCATCGCATATCGCAATCGGCCTTCGATGAAACCCAAGGTTCGTTCACTCGCCATTGAAGCATTACGATGCGATGCAGTGGACTCGACGATAACTATAGGCCCAAGTGTATATCATTTGAAGTCTGACCTTATGGTCGGCCGCGGGTTTTCCTGTGTTTTCCAATGTATTGTGATAAAAGGTTGTGGTCCAGGTTTTCAAGGGAAAATCCCATAAAATGAATGGTCTGCTTTTGAAGCATTGATTAAGCAATCCTTGAGTAAAAATGAATATTATGGGCAAAGGAAACACACATCACAGTAGGCACGGTGGTTTGATAATTATAGTTGCTATGCATTGTAAGATTAAATAGAAATTGTGGCTAAATGGAAAGTTTGTTTATGATCATATTGTCATGTTGCATAATCATAAAACTAATGTTAATTATCTCTGCAGGCAAGGAGTGAAAGACGCATAAGTGGATCAGGAGAGTTTATAAATGCGGATGTGTTCCGTTTAAAGACTCGGCCTTAGGCATTCTCAGTCGGGTTTCCACACGTTGCCTGTGTATTCCGAAAGTGAAATTGTCCCAGGTTTCATCATGAAGAGATGACACACAGTCATCCTCTTCTAATAAACATCCATTCATTTCCCTAGGAAATGAAGCACTTTAGTAGATATGCCTTCTACGTGTCAGCAATTACACTAGTTGTTCTATGTATGTGTATTTTGATTTGTATATTGAAAAAAGAAAGGAGGTGAAACGTAAAGGGAGACCGAGGGTCATCTCCTTCGATATAAATATTACCTCCGGAGATGAAAAGGGGGACTTTTTTTGGGCAGAACAACTTTGATTTATTGTGAATAAAGAAGACTGTTTAGTCGAGAAAGAGCCTTTTTCAGATTCATTTGCCTCTCCTTTCATGTGTTTAGAATCAGGATGTTGCTGCTGGCATAAATATAAATGTGATTTTTTTTTTTATAACAGACATTCATGACTAATCTTGGTTATTCAAATATGATTTGTTGCCATGGTTAATTCATGAGTGGTTATTGATTCGAGACCTTGTTAAACATCAATTGCAAGCTTTATTTGTATGGAAACGAATGTGTATTCTTGTATAAGTAATTAGACTGCAATTAAGGTTTTAATACAGCCTTGTTCATCTGTGAACCAGTAATTGATTCATCAGGACTTGGAATCTATATATGATGTTTAACCTCCTTTTATTATGCTCCTGCAGGATAGATTAGGATAGTTAGGACTAGCTTAAGTAGTGAGAAGTAGTGTAGATAGGACTTGATAGGTTAGTTGTTTCTTTTGTTGATTTAATTGAAGTCTTCCTCCACGAAGCCATCCCTCAACACCTTTCATAGTTTACGGGATCCTTTAAAACCTGTTGGAGCTAGCCATCCCAAATGAAAGTAGATCTAATTGGTGTTTGTGATCGGGTTAGTTCCCCTTGTTGGTATAGTGAACATACGCCATGTCAACAAATTGGCGCTAGAAGGAGAGCATGAATCGTCGTCAACAACTTTTTATGATCTCATATATAAATGTCATGGATTCGAAAATAGTAATGCATGGATCGTAAAGGTCGAAAAGATAATTCCTCCCATTTGGAAAAGCCTCATTTCGAAGAAGAGACACTGTGGGAGTATCCTGTCACTCAGGAGTATGCAATGAGTGCTAAGTGAACTATTCAAAAATCATGAGAAATTAGTCAGTTACGACTACCTCTCATGGAAATGGTCATACGTGAATGACTTACTTAACGCAGTTGAATCCCAAAAATGATCTAATATAATGCACTGCGTAATCCCCCATACTTAAATTCAAAAAGAGTCAAGGGATCTCTACTTGAATGGTTCATGAGGCACAATACTTGCTAAGGTTTTGCAAATGGGGTAGCAAGCTAAGTGGGCTTGGTTGTGGAAAAACTCCACAGTTAAGCGCGCTTGAGCCAGAGGAGTTCTGGTATGGGTGACCTCCTGGGAAGTCCTGGTTACCGGGTGCAAGCCCCGGAAGTGATGATTGATGCTATGTGATTCGTTCTCCACATTTCACTAGTTTCAATCCCACTTCTTCACCCCTGTGAGCATCACCCGATGCAATGAGTGCTAAGTGAACTATTCAAAAATCATGAGAAATTAGTCAGTTACGACTACCTCTCATGGAAATGGTCATACGTGAATGACTTACTTAACGCAGTTGAATCCCAAAAATGATATCTAAAATAACCAGTCAGAGCACTTGCTTGGGATTACGCTCGTTCCCTCTCTCAACTTCCCATCTTTCACTCTTTACCTCTGACAACTAAAAGAAAGCCAAGGATCTGTTCCACAAACGAATAGACCTCTATAGCCCTGTCTCTTGAAGATATTGTGCTAGAGTCCTTGCAAAGTATCGACACTCCTTGGGAAGAAATTCTTGAGGATCCACTCTTTGAAGGTAATCCCTGGCCCGATTTAGGAAATCCTAATAAAGAACACCTAGAAGAAACCGTCAACCAGAACCTCCCTATCCATAGTATGGCTAACGTTCCTCTTCCAGGTGGGAATCAGCTTCAACCGAGTGGGAACCAACTCCCACCTCCTCCGGGAGTACTCCTTCCCTGGCTCACTTAGGATTTCACAGTGGTACTTGGGAAGCAGCATCCCTTACCCAAGAATGCATAAAGAGTACTGCCTAAATTTGACCCTGAGCGGGGAGACACTGCTGATAACCATATTCACTCTTTCTTCCTGGTCATGCACATGTTGGGGGTAGCTGATGAAGATATAGTATGTCACCTATTCCCTTTTTCTCTGATTGGTGCGGCCTCCACATGGTACTTTAGCTTGAGAATGGGATCGATCACCTCGTGGGCTGCCTTTCAACAAGCCTTTTTAGACATGTATGGCGATGACAAAACACCTGCGGCCTTAGTTTAAGATATCCCGTTTGAGAATGGAAACCAAAGAAAAGGTCAAGGATTTTAACATCCGGTTCAACACTTTTTTCAACAGAATCTCGACTAATGCTAGACCTACTGAGGAGGTTCTCATGGAATTCTACATCGTTGCTCTCCCTATCCCCACTGCGATGTGGGTCAAAAGGAGTAACACACAAACCTTACAAGGTGCTATCGATGAAGTAGTAAAGGTCGAGAATGAAATGATCAGTCTCACAGCATGCCATCACACAATCGGAGAAAAAAAAGCCTCTCAAGCATCCAAGAAGAACAATGGGAGTGATAACAAAGGGGATGAAACCAAAGAAAAGGATACCACAGATGTGGAAGGTTTGCATAGATCATGAAGAAGTTGACAAACACAGTCATCGATATGAAAAGGAATTCTGGAGAGATTACAAGCGAGAATGGAGGAGATTATAACATAGAAAACCTTTCAAACCTTTCTATCGTAAGAAGATAGAAGGTGGTCGTTGTCCACTTGCACTGCCTGCTCCACCCAATGAAGGGAATTTAAATATGGAAGAGTTGGCTCTTATCAGATCGCTTCTTAACAATGAAGAACCTATAGTGGAGCTGGAGCTAGAACAAGAAAATGAGGAAGAATACCAAGTAGAAGAGCCCTTGGATAAAGAATCTCAAATCAATGTATCGTGGGATTTCTATACGAACGAGAACGATGACGATGAAGGAGATAGTATGACAGAAATCCACACTAATGAAATCCACACACAAAGTAAGGGGCCACTTGCAGGTGTGATGAAGCCTGTAGACTAGACAAAGAAAGATGTTCACCCTTTGAAGCCATCTGCTCCCAAAGTTCCTGTTGAGAAGGGTAGACCCAATGGTCAATCCAAGAATACCCCAGTTGCAAACCATCCAGAGAAAGATAACACATCTCCCATTGCAACGAAGGTGACTCAAAATGAAAAACTCCCACCTAAGAACAACAAAACCGGTATGTTTACTTTGTCCTATCCTATTTATAACATTGATTACAATATTGTGGATGATATTAAGAAATCTAGGGCTAATATAACATACTTTGATTTGTTAAAGTTAACTCAGCAAAGGGATCTCCTTTTGAAAGCTATGAATGAACGAAATTGGAAATCTCCCACCAATCCAAGTAGCCAAACCAAGCAGTCGGTGTCCAGACCTGTCAGTACCTCCAGTACAGTGCAAACACCATCAGCTATGGAAGCCACTTTGTCGAAAATGAATCGAACCCCCCAAGATGTTAGTGCGGTTATGATAGGAAGGGAATCAAAATCCATGACTCCACCTATCCTTATCACATTTGAAATCTTTAACATGAACATATACAATTGCTTGGTATATTATGATGCCTTGTCCACTGTTATGCCTTACGTTGTTGCTAAAAGACTTCATGCAGTACTTGAGGAAACTGGAACTCAAATTATGCAGTTGGATAGAACGAATGTGAAAGTAATTGGAGAATTGAAAGATGTGTTGATTTGAATGGCTGCCAAACCACAATACACACAACTCATTAACATAGTGGTAGTCGACATACCCGAGGCTTATGGAATGCTGCTTAGTAGGGACTGGTTAGCAAAACTGAATGGATATTTCTCAACTGATTGGTCCCATCCCTTGCTGCCTCAAAAGGGAAAAGGTGATATGTTGAGAATTGATCGAGAAAGATACATGAAGTATGTAGTGACATAACTAAACGACCCCAATGAACCTATAATGTTTACCAACTCTCTCCTTGGGAATCATAGTTTCGATGTTTGTGCCATCGAAACCTGTTTCAGAGAATTCCATGCAAAGACAATTGAAGAAACTACAATAAACACATTGTTGGAAGCTCTCCCCCGTAGTCTGTCTCATGAGCTACTATGTAAGATGGTAGATGATAGGGCCAATTTCGTAGAAGGTAGTTCATTAGATATAACGTCAGATTCTATGTTTTGGACACTCTATTTTGATGGCTCTAACTGCCTAGAAGGTGCAGGTGCTGGGAGCATTCTCATTAACCCACAAGGGGACCAACATTCGATGGCCAATTGGTTGGAGTTTGCGTGTACCAACAACACGACAGGATACAAAGGCTTGCTACAGGGCTTGAAAAAAGCCATTGATGTGAAGGTGAGAAATTTTAAAGATTTTGGCGACTCACAGATAATTGTAGACCAAGTAAGGAAAAGGATACATTGCAATTCACCACACCTGGTAAGATACCAACATGAGGTATGAAGCTTAATTAATAGTTTTGATTCTTTTAATATCATACACATACCTCGACGGCGAAACCAAGATGCCGATTTGATGACTGGAATGGCTACAAAAATTTTGCCTGATCTTAGATTAAACAAGAATAAATGTTATGTTGAATCAATTTTTAGACCATCCGTACCTAATAACATCTCAAACTGGCAGGCATTCGAAGGTGGCGAGCAGATCCTTGAGCCCCTGCATTGCAAGAAGACATTCAAAAAGGCATTCATTGATGAAAAAGAGCATGACAGGCTTATGAATAAGAGTAAAGACAAGGTAATATCTTTCATGGAGAAATTTATTGTCAACAGGTTTGGCATCCCTGACGCTCTCATGTTTGATAACACTTCTTATTTTTTATCACTAAAATTGACTGAATTTGCTATCGATAAATCAATTCGCATAAGATATGCATCAAGCTATTACCCCCAAGGAAATGGAGTTGCAGAGTCCTCAAATAAAAACCTCATCCATGTAATTCGTGCATCTATCGTCGACAACCAGAGGAATTGGCACAATGCTCTAACAAATGCCCTTTGGGCTGATAGGGTCACCCCAAAGTGTAAGCACGCGAAATTCCAACACTTATGGCTAGGCCCATTCCAAGTTGAGCAGAAAATTAGTTAGGGAACTTACAAACTAAAAACGTTACAGGGAGAAACTGAAAAACTCTTTGTTAATGGCCAACATCTTAAGCGATACTTCCAGTAGCCACCCCATGGTGATTACTTCTTGAGTAGGTTAGAATTCATTTTTTTTACTGTTAGCTTAGTTATATTTGTGTCCTTTCCGTTCTTGTTTTTCCGCAAAGTCTATTTTCCTTTTGAATTTCAGTTCTTTTCAGCTACATATTTTGGTCCTCCACTCACATTTTCACTTCTATAACTCTCTTCAGATTGCCCTCATTCATCACCTTCAGCTTTAGCCTCCCTCATTAACCTGTTGATGAGTCTACCGGTCCTAAATTCATCGTTTCCTTGCAAATCAAACAAGCTTTCAATGATCCTTCAAGAACTTGAAAATCAACTGTGGAATTCAAATCGAAGCCACTCATTAGCATCTGTTGGGAACTAGGTAGGACCTGTTGATAACCTGGATACTTGGAGCATGTGGGGGCATCTTTATAAAATGAAAAATGTGTAACCACAGCTGGACTGGCATGGAAAAATGCTGCATTTAAAAAAAAATCCCACTCAGACCTAGCTTATACTTGCCTGTAAGGTTTGTAGTTATTCTCCATTGGTCCCGATCCACCACACTAAGTTTCCAATACCTATCATCTACAAGTAAACCTCCTTTCATGGGCAAAGCTCACTGTAATATACGCTATGGCAAATCCAATTGTGCTCTAGTCCTTGTGCCTAAAACTGAAAGGACTTATTTGAAAGAAAATGAAATGTCAAGTCCTTGTGCCAATCTAGAAGGACAATTTGTTTGGGAAGCCGGTTAGGGTAGGGACTATTGCTGGGTTCGGAGTATCGGTTGACACAGTAAGCCCAACCTTGCTTAAGCAGTTTAAAAATATGGGATGATCCATGACTGCGCCCCATTCAATAATATGAAAACAAAGCACTGAAATTCTTACATAAAGTGTAGATAAACATATCTACATCAAGTTTGATTAGCGATAAAGAGCTGAGGTACATGCCTAAACAGGTATTGACAGACCAGTGATGGCCCTGAAAGGACTTTTGAAAGTAGAAAACAAGTAAAGGAGGGTCAATAAATCCCATAATACTACCATTGGAGAATGTCGGTCAAATCCCTATCAACAAGTAGAAGCTATTTGCCTTTATCCCACCTGAAGCAATTAATGTTGAAGTGGAACCCATGCTTGTCCATCTATACAGTTTGCATTTCAAGTTTATCTTAACACCCCGATGTTCTATTGATCCAAGGTTTATTTGGAAACAGAAATAACTAGTTCACCCAACAGTTCGCCATTGGTTGTGGCCAAAACCACCACCCTATTAAAACTTGCCTTAGTAGCAATTTTGAATGGGTCCCCTAGGAGTTTGACCTTTCACCTCTCCAAATAATAACTCTCCAAATGATCTTTTTTATCTGAGGGATTTTAACTCTTTGCCAAGTCACATCTTCAATTATTAATGGTTAAGGGCCCCTTAATAAATCTCTGTCGCATGATTCATTTATAGCCCTTTCTAGCCCTTCATTCATATCCTTCATTGGGACTGTTTCAACCCTCAAAACCTCCCATCGCATCCTTGTTTCTATATCAACGCTTTGATAATAGAAATACTCGACAACATGCATAACTCACCCTTTTTCGCTTATCACAATCAACATTGACACACAACGCATACCATGATACACCGGACCTGTCGACATTATTAACCATAGAATATATATTTTCGAGTCTGGAGCTTTTCGCATATCCCAATCGACGAGAGTCAAAGCCGAGCCATAAGGTCGATGCGATACAGCGGACCCGACAGGACTATCAAGTATAATACATACATTATCGGGTCCGCTTCCCCAATCGCATATCACAATCGGTAGACTCCAAGGGTTATATAAGGTGCGCTATGATATATGGACCCGCCGATAACTATGAATTTAGGTATATAGTATTTCAAGTCCGGCCTTATGGTCATATGTAGGTTTTCCCGTGTATTCCCATGTTTTTGATAAAGTGTTGTGGTTTGGTATTTAAAAGTAAAAGCCCATAGGGCGGACCCGCCGAGACTATTAAGTGCAACATATATATATTTTGGGTTCGGAGCCCATCACATATCGCAATCGAGCTTCGATGAAACCCAAGGTCCGTTCAATCGCCATTGAAGCATTACGATGTGATACAGCGGACCCGACAGCCCGGGTGTATATCATTTGAAGTCCGGCCTTATGGTCGGTTGTGGGTTTTCCTATGTATTTCGATAAAAGGCTGTGGTCCAGGTTTTCAAGGGAAAATCCCGTAAAGTGAATGGTCCACTTTTGAAGCATTGATTAAGCAATCCTTGAGTAAAAATGAATATTATGGGCAAAGGAAATACGTGTCACAGCAGGCTCGATGGTTTGATAATTATAGTTGCTATGTGTTGTAAGATTAAATAGAAATTGTGGCTAAATGCAAAGTTTGTTTATGATCATATTTTCATGTTACATAATCATAAAACTAATGTTAATTATCTCTGTAAGCAAGGAGTGAAACATGCATAAGCGGATCAAGAGAGTTCATATATGTGGATGTGTTTCGTTTAAAGATCCGGCCTTAGGCGTTGTTGGTCGGGTTTCCACGCATTGCCAATGTATTCCGAAAGTGAAATTGTCTTAGGTTTCATCATGAAGAGATGACACACAGTCATCCTCTTCTAATCAACATCCATTCATTTCCCTAGGAATTGAAGTGCTTCAGCAGATATGCCTTCTATGTGTTAGCGGTTACACCAACTGTTCTATGTCTGTGTATTTTGATTTGTATATTGAAAAAAGAAGGGAGGTGAAAAGTTAAAGGGAGACTGAGGGTCATCTCCTACGGTATAAATATTACCTCCAGAGATGAAAAGGGGGACATTTTTTGGGCAGAATAGCTTTAATTTATTGTGAATAAAGAAGACTATTTGGTCGAGAAAGAGCCTTTTTCAAATTCATTTGACTCTCCTTTCATGTGTTTAGAATCAAGATTTGCTGGCATAAATATAAATGTGATTTGTTTTGTGATATTGATAAACAGATATTCATGACTAATCTTGGTTATTCAAATATAATTTGTTGCCATAGTTAATTCATGAGTGATTGCTGATTCGAGACCTTGTTAAACATCAGTTGCAAGCTTTATTTGTATGAAAAGAATGTGTATTCTTGTATAAGTAATTAGACTGCAATTAAGGTTTTAATATAGCCTTATTCATCTGTGAACCAGTAATTGATTCATCAGGACTTGGAATCTATATATGATATTGAACCTCCTTTATTTATGCTCCTGCATGATAGATTAGGATAGTTAGGACTAGCTTAAGTAGTGAGAAGTAGTGTAGATAGGACTTGATAGGTTAGTTGTTTCTTTTGCTGATTTAATTGAAGTCTTCCCCCAGGAAGCCATCCCTCAACACCTTTAACAGTTTACGGGATCCTTTAAAACCTGTTGGAGCTAGCCACCCCAAACGAGAGCATATCTAATTGGGGTTTGTGATCAGGTTGGTTCCCCTTGTTAGTATAGTGAACATTCGCCATGTCAACAATGTGTAGTTATGAAATTAAATTTGTTTTGATTATTTTGTTTATAATTATATTTTCTAAATTAAAATTTAAAAATGAAGTTAAAAAATTGTAATTTAAATTATATATATATATATATAATATATATATATATATATATATATTATATTTTATTTATTTTAAAAATATATTTTAATAAGAAAACATTATTATAAATCAATACATTCTACTATAAAATTAAAAAGCTAAAAAACCTCGTTCATTATTGCATTATCACAATCCAAGTTGATCTATGATGAGTCCAAAAAAAATATGTTACCAATATTAAATTGTTGCTTTGGTTGTTTATGTATGTTTTTTGCTATTAAAGATTTTTCAAATTTATCAATAGTTAAATTAAAATGTTGTTGGGTTGCTTATCAATGTTTGTTGTTCTTAAAGATTTTTCAAGATTACTTGTGGACTGCAACCATACCGTAGTACCACCAACCTATGATGTTACTATTGTACCCTCGACTCGTCAATCAATACAATGAGCAATAACATGTTCATTCTGATAATCAATTGGATTGAAGATAAATAAATTAAAATATTGTGGAAAATACAAAATTTCAATGTGCAAAGTTAAATTATAGAAATTTTGCAATTTTTTCCGTCACACCTAAATTAATCTAGGTTTAACCAAGGTAACTTTAATGAGATGAATTAATTCGTTTGAATTTTTAAATTATTTATAAGTTTCTTTCAATATATATATATATATATATATATATATATATATTTATATATATATATTTTAAATTAAAAGTCAAGTTTCTTGCTATGTTAAGTACATAATATTTTAAAATTATTCAAAGACTTAGTCTTTAGTAAATATGGTGCAAAGTGACCTTAATGAGATGAAGTAAGCTGTTTAACTTTAAAAAAAAAAAAATTATAAGTTTATTCGAAAAAATAAAAAATAAAAAATTAAACAAAGTTTCTTGCGATGTTAAGTACATAATATTTTAGAATGATTGAAAGAGACGTAGTCTTTAGTAGATATGGTCCAACCCTATGTAATATATGGCATGTAACATGTAAAAGGTATCCATGATTGTATTAAATTATTCTGGCTATTTTTTTGTGGCCACATTCCTTGATATTCCCATCATTTATAACACTATCGATGGATAACTCTTGATGAATAGACTTCTGCAACTTATTCTTAAAATTTGACTGGAATTTTTCAATCTGGCTATTTTTTTGTGTGGACACATTCCTTGATAGTCCCATCATTTATAACACTATCGACGTATAACTCCTTATGAATAGACTTCCACAACTTATTCCTAAAATTTGAATAGAATTTTTCAAATGTCATTAAATAAAACAACATAACATGGGTTATATGGAGAGAAATATACATGTTTAAATATAAAACAACATAACATGGGTTGTATGGAGAGAAATATACATGTTTAAATATTTAATTTAAGAATTAAAAGTCTATTCTCTATAAGTCTCCACATTTTAATTCTAAGTGACAATTATTTCAATTTCCAAAATGGTAGGTTTAATTCAATATGCAATAAAGATTCTTTTTAGATATATTTTTTTCATTATTTTATTTTGAATAATGTGTATTGGTCATCCTTTTTAATTATAAATTGGCACTTCCAACCTAATGGAATGTTGAGAGCACATAATAGAAATGCATAGTATTATGAGTGATTTGACATAAGTGAATTGACACATTTACTATAATAAATGTATATGTGAGCTATTTTAAGGAGTAAGCTTGCCATAATTTGTATATATTAATTTTGATAGTATATTAAATTGGATATTTAATATTCAAGATTAATTTTAGTATGTGTTTATGTTTTTATTGATACTAAATTTTGTATTTTTTTAAGACCACCAATCCAATTCATGATGTGATATATATATTTTTGGTTTGTTAATCAAGCCCATGAGCAATTACATGTTAAATTGGATAGCCAATCAAGTTGGAGAAAAATAAATTAAAATATTGTCAAAAAATACTTAATTTCAATGTGCAATGTAAACTATGGAATTTTTGCAGTTTTTTTGGTCAAACCCAAACTATTATCGGTTTGACCAAAAACTCAATGCAATATCCTATGCATGCAGTAAGGATAATAAGTAAAAATTAAATATTTAAATCAAATTTCAATTAGAGTAATAAGTTGGCTCCAAAATATAAATTAAATATTTAAATCAAATTTCAATTATAATTATTTCAATTCAATAATAGATTGGTTGAAAAGGAGGTTGAGATATTCAAAGAAATATTGAAATAAAAAAAATGAAAATATTTATGAAACTATCATTATTTTGGCTTCAAACATATTGATACGTGGAATAAGATTTTGTTCATGTTCATAAATATACTTCAAATATATATTTTTCAAAGTGTTCATAGACTAATTTAAATATACACTTTGTATTAATTTTAATCCATGTAAATTTGTAAATTAATATATATTGCACCAAACAAATGAATTTAATTCAAATACATTTATCCTTCTCAACTCATAACCCTTATATTTTATAAAATGCCAAAGCATGGTGATCATTTGATGAGGATATCACCATGGTTAAAATAAATTTTATATCCACAACCAATGCAACGCTATGAATCTAAAAATCCCATGTATATATACAAATCTACAACTCATAAAGCTATATATCATGAACTCTAACTCTTTTCATCTAATAAAAGAAAAAAAAGGTAGATTTTCACACTCGCGAATACTCATAACTCAAACTCTTTTCATTTAATAAAAGAAAAAAAATTAAGGTAGATTAGTTGTAGCCTAAATACTCATAGAGTGGAATGGATTGATTTGTTTGATGTCACTTTCTAATTCAACATTGAGAAGGCAACTTGCTTCTAGGGTGAAGCTCATGAGTGTGTTTCACATCAATTTTAGATCCAACAATGTAAGAGGATTAGATGCCTCTATAATTATATTGTCTAACCTTCTAAAACCTATGAAATATTTCCTCTAACCCATATATTTGCCCAATCATTATTGTTTTCTCTCTCCATGTTTGTAACATGTTCCTACAAGTTACAACAATATATTTCCTCTCCAATTTAGAGTTGTCATAACTTATGTGGCATACAATAAGTGTGTCCGTGCTCATGATTTATGCAAGATAAAATGCTTCCTTAAGAAGTGCAAAATACATATTATTATTATAATAGTTAATTATCAATACTATAGAATGTTATGCTTACCCTTTATTTATGCAACATGTATGCCATTTAAATAATGTTTGTTTTTATAGTTACTAACCCAATAACAACCCACTAAACTAATTAATTATGTGTAGAGATGCATTCTACAACAGAGTGATGGAAATGTGTAATGTATGTTCCTAACACTAATGTGATACATGATATTAGGAAATTTGATATACCATTGAAAAAATATAAATGGATTCAAGAGCATAATGCAATTATATTATTTATTTTTAGTACAATCAAAACCCACTACATTGTATTCAACACAAAGGCAAGGGTAAAATGGCTTGACATCAATCTATGTCACCTATTACTTTTGGACATCATCGTCATCGACAATTTGTATCACTCTTTTCTTTTTCATCCATTAGAAAAATAAACATTAGAAGATCCACCAATTCACTGTGTCATTTTTTTAAAATAAGAACAAGTATAGTTTGCATTTAAAAGATGTTGTGACCGCATTGGTGAACATATTAATACAAAATAGAAAGGTTGTTTAATATCATGAAATTGTCCAAATATTGGATCTTTTTTTTTTTAGGTTGTGGTTCACGGACACCCTGGTCAACGGGTGGCGCTACGTCCATGGAAAAATCTGGGCTGATTGACCCCGAAGGGAATCTAACCCCGCAGCCCACTAGCAAGGCCTGACCCCAAGGGATTCGGGGAGGTTGGACCCTATGACCTCTCGATGGCGAGGCGCCGATTTTTGACCAACTGAGCTAACCCTTGGGGCTTCCAAATATTGGATCTTACTATCCAAAGAAATAACAATCATTGATGTAATATTTTGAAGAGATACTACTATTATAACCCTATCAAAACACATAAATTTAGGAAATTGGCAAATGATGAATAGTTGTATTGGATAAAGGCATAATGATTGTAAGCTTCCTCCTGATTCTCTATGTTGGCTTGAAAGTTATACTATACAACCAACATTTCCATGTCTTCTTGTTGTTTCCAAACAATCTCATCTTCCTTAACCTCCTCCATTGCAAACCCAATAGATAGCATAGTATTTGATACAACTAAATTCAAATTTTTCATTAAGCTCACAATCGTTTGTCAAAGAAAAACACACTAAACTTGAAGAGGCCTCTATTTCCCCCTTTTACCATGGAAGGTTTCTAAGATGAAGGCATCTTCATTATTTCTAGTTTCTTCTCGAGAATGCATACTACCAATGGTAGAGAAAATCAAATTTATGGTATCAATTGATTAAATCTTATTATCTCCTTGAAGCTTTGAGAATATCATTAGTTTCAAACAGTGGGAATCTCCCATAATTCTTTTGGTCCATTGTGAATCTCCTATATCCTAATTTTATTACCATATCTTCCAATGATCTAATTCTGGTATCTTTTGCCAATGATGAAATTTTCTCCATCTTTAATTATGAATGAATGTTATTCAATGAAGCTTGCAGTTTGGAGGTTGCCATAGATGAACTGGTCAAAGTAGAACATACCATTTCTCTAGCCTACTTATGCAGGTCAATATGATCAATGGCATGAATATGTTTGGTGTCAAAATAATAAAACTGATGTCTTATAGTCTTCTACAATTTTATGGATGGAACTTTGGGTTCCAAGAAAGCTAACCAAAATTGTCCCTTTTCAGTATTGAGTGCAGTCAAAAGTATGTGCTAGGTAGTAGAATTATGTTTCCAGATGTCAGAACATGTGGTGGCCTTCTGTAATTTATTCTTTATTTTAATCTCTTTATACCTAGCAAATTTTTTTTATTGTTTTGTACCCTAAGAAATAGGTGATATAGGAGAAATATGTGGTGATCTCCTCAATCCTTGGAAAAGTAGAATTATGAGAACTTGTTAATACCATTATTGCCTACTCTTGTGAACTTTCTCCTTGAAATGGCTCTTCATGAATATTGGTCTTCTTTCTTCTCTTAAAAATTGTGAAGACTGTCTCTTAAATTTATGAAAGTGTATGAGACAAACTTTCTCTTGGCCTCTTAGTATCTTTCTCTTGAGGAACTGGAGTTTATGAAGTTGTTTGAATAACACTATATTCCTCTGCCTCTTGCAATGTGTACTCCTGCCACTCCTCTTGATTTGCATAATGTTTTATTACTGGCCTGGGTGTATGTGCATAAGGTGTAGTCTTATGTTCAACTCTCAGCTTCAAAATAATCCCCAAGATATCATAGGACCAGGTGAAGCTCAATTTTAACTTCATTTGTTTTAATAGAAGATCTGTCTCCTTTGTTGGTGCTCTTGTGTTAACAATAAAAGGGCCAATCTATGCTTTTAATTTAAATTGAGATTTCTTCTTGCTGGATACAAAATGCAGATCATCCATGTTCATCATTTCTCTGATGTATTCCAATGCAAAAATCTTGATTGGTATAAATTTTGGCAACCTATAGGGAGGAAGCTTGCATCGATAGATCCTAATTTCTGTGTAATTTTGATAGAGATACCAACCTCCAATATTAGTTTGCTCAATGAGGTATAACATCACTTCTTAGAAGACACAAAGTCGTATCTAAAACTGATTTACATAATCACTGAAAGAATACTCCTGTGTGTTCTTCCTTACCAATGAATTCCAATGAATAACATACTGAGGATTCCCGTGTGCATCTAATTTTTGTAGTGGAAACTTGAATATATCTACCTGATAAAATAGAAATAAATACACAAGGATTGATTGATGCTTAAAATCACCTTTAGTAGAAAAATTTAAAAAGTGATCGTGAATATTGTCTGTTAAAAACTTACTGTAATTGAAAATTGCTGATGATTTATCACCTACTGAGAATACTGATAAAAATCCTAGAATTACCTCATCAATCCACTGATCACTAGGGTAACCTAATAGTCATGAAACCATGGAAATGACTTGTGTAGACATTTATGGGAATATTGAAGAAGAGTAGGGTGGATTAGTTCTTGGTAACTCAGAATTCTTAGGTAAAAATGATTCAAAAATTTTGGCTCATTAGGACAATGTAAGTTGTTGGTAAATATCCATGAGAGAATCTATAGAAAAAGGGTGCATAGGGGTTGTAGGCTTGACCTGAATAATTTGACATATTGACTCGGGAGTAATGGTGAACAAGACTTCGATGTTTTGGGAAATTATAGCCCTCTGACTAGGGAGATATCTTAAATGACACCTGGTAACAAATTCAGGGAAGAAGTGGGTCTGGGGAACGATGAATTGGGGTAGCAAAGAGTCCCATATGTTCAATTCATCACTAGCATCTAAAAACTTCTGGTTTGCCCAATTGTGGAGTTCATAAAGATCGAACTCACATTGGGTTTCAGAGATTTTATATTGCTTATCAACCAGGGAAAATACATCTAAATTAACTACAGGAGGTAGCATTCAGATTTCTACAACTAACTTGGACTTTCCTTTGGATGGTGACATGATGAATTAGGAAATTACATGTAGGAGTATCGAATTACCACGAAATCGTTGATTACTAGTGTAGGCAAATGACTGTGAGTTGATCAAATCCAAATTTCCATTGTGTTGCTCCAAGAGAATGGGAGAAAAGAAGTATGAAGGGTAGAAGAATGTTTTAAATGGATTTAAATGAATTAACCATTTTTATTCGCATCTAGTTAATTCACTAGACTTTGGTGGTAAGGATTAAATGAGGTAACGGTTAATTAGTTGCTGGCAGGAGGAATTTATTAATATAATAGATATATGACATGGATGAATGAGGGAGTGACAAATAGAAGGATATCAATGGAGGTTGAAAGTGGAGGTGGGAGTGGAGCGGACAAGAAAGGTGGTTTTCGGGGGGTAGGTAGTTTATGGTTTTCGAGAGGGGGGGTCTTGAAATGACTGTGGGGATGACACATAAGTAAGGGCGGTTAATAAGAATCCTCTTTTCGGATCCCCCCTCGTTAAACTTTGAAAGCGCGAGGGGGGGTCTGAACTTCATCCCCCGTCATTAATCCAGACAAGGATGATCTCCAACATTGTTCTTGCGTGATCTTTATGAGAAGCCAACAAAAGGTCAAATAAAATGCACTTTGTTTACAATGTAATTAATCCTTGATTTAATACAAAAATGATTAAAAATTAATCTAAATGTAACTACGACAACATTTAAACTATAGCACCTACATTAGGGACTTTGCATATTTATTTTTTCATATATATATATATATATCCCTTTTATTATTTTGTTGTATTTTTCATTTTATTTCTCTTTTCTTTTTGTATTTATTTTATTTCTATATTATTTTCTTTATTTTTTAATTTTTAATTTTTTTATTTTCTCAACATAAAGGAAAATGGAAAATATAACATGGTGAAAATAAGTTACAACACCATGAAAGATATGAAGACTCTGATGAAGTCTGAAAAATAAGGAGACCCTTGACAATGTATATCTTTTGGAGATGTGTCAATATGTATGTAGGATGTTGATACAAACCGAAAGATGTCATGATTAAAGGACATCACAAAGGTCATTTTTATTTAGTGTTCATTTTCTTGTTTGTGAACAAATATATCGATGGGCTTATGTAGGGCTGCCAAGGGAAGAGGCATGGATATCTTCCACCACTGGTGACCATGTAGTTGGACGAAATATCATTAAGGAAACATGGCATGAAGAAGGCAACATGGCATAAAGGAAGGTCGGATATCGACTGATGGATCAATTTCGATGAAAGGAATGATGACATGACTAACTCATGGATGAAAGTGATGGATGGTTTGTGCCCTATGAAGAAGTCCCAAAAGATGTAGACTCTATAACGAAGAATAAATTCATGAAATCAAAGAAATGAGTTCTACGAGAAGTTGGTTGTCCCATGATCTCCACCTAAAGAGTTTTTGGAAGAAAGTCCCTCGTCAAAAGGGATTTTTGTCAAGTCCCTAGTTAAGAGGGATCTTGGGTACATTCCTTCAGTGGATGAGTATGTCCTCCCTAAGTTGAGTGAGAGATAGACATATCATTCTTGTCTTCACTTGGGAAGATAGAATAGAGGATTGGGTAAACATCTGGCATCTGATACTCTTTGAGGATGAGTTAGGGAATCCAAGATAAGAGTAGTCATAGAGGATCAATATTCTTTCAGGATTGGGAATCCAATATAATAATAGTCCTGGTGGAACACACTCTGAAAACCCAGGTGTACATTCCGAGAGAGACAATGATGAGGGTGTCTATACATCATTAGTCTCGCCAATATTGAGCTCTAATATTGTGGAGAGATAGAGTTGTTAGTCAAGGCCCTGCTATGCGAAAATGTTGGTTGATATGATGCTAAAAAAATGGGTTACCAATCCGATTCTTCTTATGAGAATTCTTCAGATTGAGAATGTCCTCCCCAAGTACCATTATGAATACCTCCCTAGTTAAGAGGGAGTATTGAAAATTGTAACTAGGTTCGGTCTTCATAATGACATGTGTAATTGTGATTTTATGTAATTGATGTAAAGAAGAAAATAAATTATTTTTGTAATACTTGAATCATAGGTTTCATGATCAAGGAATTTTATTATAGTTAAGGTTCCCATTGTGAGCCTTTAGGTTTGTCATCAAGTCATAAAAGTCTATTGAGTCAATATCAGGTATGGAAGACCCTTCTTGGGCATGTCACAAATATATTCGAGTCATTGAAAAAGTCAAAGAGACCCTCGAAGACCAAGCTCAAGCATATCCATTAAGTCGATCTTAAATGAAATAATGGATCTACTCCAAATGACGTGTCGGCCTAGAAAACTAGCAAGTCGGCTTATTTCTCATGAGAAAACCACTACAAATAGGAATCTCGGCCTCAATTTGAAGACAAGCAATTCAGTGAAATAATCTGAAGTAGGGAAAGGTGTGAATATCACAAGAAGAGTATCTATACAAGCATAGAAGAAAGAACAAGAAGACAAGTCATTATTTGGATCTGTTTTGGGGCTCATCTCTCCACACACGCGAGATTGCAGGACTGTCTACTACAGGAAAAGGCAAAGGCATTTCTTTCATCTTGGGAAAGTGGATTTGGGAAGAATTCAAGTGAATCCTCAAGCCAATTTGAGGAAGGATAGTCTCCATATCAAGTGAAGAAGTTGAAGGTCAAAGTCTCTCCAGTATCACATCTAGGGCTTCTAAGGAAGGGTCAAAAAGTGCAGGTCTGAATCAAGGACCGAAATTTGAAGGTTATTCTAAGTGGTGGGAGAAGGAACAAGTTTGACTATCATTGACTCAAAGAAGAAGAATTTAAACAATAAAGACTCGTGACTTGGTATTGGAGACGTCAAATAGGTCAAGGGTCTTAGTCTTGGTATTCGTCAATTGAAGTCTCTATAAGAAGAAGAATTCGTTTCGGTTTTCCTCTCAAGTTGGAGAGGTTTTGGCCCTTGTTTACCACCTACAATTTGTGTCTCTTGTCTCTTTATTATTTAATGCATTGGTAATTTCTTGATAAAGAAGAACATGATAATAATCTAAGAAAAGAGAAGATCCTAATCTAAAGAAGTAAAAATCATTCACAAGCATTTATCTCTAGAAGATAAATCTCTTAATTGTTATGCCCTAGATTTCTCAACACCTGCATCATGATTAACAATCATCTTGGGCTTCTTGGGCTTACCTGTAACCACATCCCGTGTTTTCTTTGGATTACCCATAATCACACTTTTGTTTTTCTTGGATTACTCTCAACCATTAAATATTATATGGGTTTTTGTGGATAACCCTCAACCATCGTACCTCTGGCCTTTCGTGGATTACCCTCAATCATCACATCTCTATACTTTTGTGGATGACCCTTAGCCATTATATATTTTGGTTTACACTGAATTACCCTTAACCACTACAACCCTCAAGTGGTTTGAGCCATGAACTATATACATCAATGGTTTCATACTACCACAAAAATTAGTGGTTTTGGATGACTCGAAACCATTACATGGTTATCACAAACATTTCCTTATCATAAAGGATGGTTTTGTCTTACCACAAGCTCTTCAACTGTAAAGGGGTTTTTAGAGCACCACAAATTTTATAATGGTTGTACACTTGCCTTATTAGACTTACATTACAATCATTTGAATTAGACACATAATATTTCAAAATTTGAGTCTAATCCATCCCTTTATATAAATATAAAATCAAAACTTTTATTTTCCGCGTCAAAATATTATTAAAGTAGGATCATTAAACTACTTAGGGTTATTTTTCATGGATTCATTGCATTTTCATATCAAATTGAACACATGGTACTATTATTCTTACCCTGCTTCATATCCTTTCTCTTACCTATCTTCATCATCCTTTTTCTTCTTCTTTCGCTTCTCATGTCTTCTTGTTTTTCTTCCATTGCTTCATTCTTTCTTCTTTGTCTTTTATTCTTTTTCTTTCATTTTGCTTTTGCTGCAACTATGTCACATTCTACTATTTTTGTGATGGTGTCTTCTTATTCTTCTTCTTCTTCCTCTTCTTCCATGTTGTGTATGCTCCCTCTATCATCTTCCTTTTTCATCTTGATTTTGATACATTATCTTTGTCATCTTCTTTTGTCAGAAAGCCGACATTTTCTTCTCTCCTCATCAGTGTTATTCTTTTAGTTTTCATCGTCTTTCACCTACATGTGCAATCTTATTCATTCACTTGAAATTACATGTATACAAAAATATTTTTCTTGTTAGGTTCTACATTGTCCAATAAGGAAACCTATGACCTTGGTTTGGCAGAGTTAATTTTTGCACTAATGTCATGATTTGACATGACCTTACTTTTACTTTCAACTTAGACTATTCCCATATTTAACTTAAGTTTGACTTATATATGACTTTAAGATTGGTTTACTTTGACTCTACATTCTCAACTAGACTTCAACTCTCATGTGATGACTTGACATCACTTGACTTGAATTTACTATGGCTCTACAAAAAAATTATAAGACCTTTGGAATGGGTCAGATTCAGATTCTTAATTTGACTTTGTTTTTTACTCATTACATCAATAAATTCTTAACTTCAACTTTTTCACAACTCATATGCAATGACTTGACAATGGATATACACTTGGGGAGTCGAATATCATTGATCATACACCCATTTCACTTCTTTTCAATAATATAGAATCATTGACCATACATTTACCAACTTTACCTCAACCTCTGTGACGATTAAAAAATGTTCCAAGTCACTTTTTATGACTATTAAAGAAGTTTGTGGTACTCTAAAAACCAATTTGTAGTGAAAGGTTATTTTTCCATAAATGTTAATAAGTCCAATATTTTTATGACTTCAAACCTTCTTAATATATTCAGCTTTGAACTTATAATAGGTTTTTTTGAAAACAACTCAAATATTTTGCCCTCAATTATTTTTGGCTAGATTTTTTTTAATGCAAAAATAACTATGCCAAGAATAAATAAATTCCACACTTTTTTTAAATAATTGTATCACTTAGCCACTTCACATCAAAATTTCCTTTCATGCCCATTGCATCAATTATTGTTACTATAGTTAGTATGCAGAGAAAGTTTTAATGGTGAATTTGGAGTAGGGAATTGATGTTGTTGAGGACATCGTTGTTGGTGTTCAATAGGTCACATCAAAAGAGGCCAAACCCACTATTTATCTCAAAAAGGAAAAGTGGATGTTGGTCATATAAGCATTACTTGATGACCAAGGGTCGCATTTGGCCGTGTGTGCTCACTTTTACCTCGCTATGGCTTATAATCTCCAGAAGAATGATAGGCTTACAACACTCCATCTATTACATCTGCTATGTATTTCTCCATATCAACAACATCATAATTTCAATAAAGAAATGTGGGATTATATTTTATTTTATCATATTCTACATGTTGAGGTCTGATCAATATGATTCCAATGAATCAAATAAATATGCATGTTCTTGTTCTCCTAACCAATCTAGGAAGTTGAAAATTTTGGGAAGAGTGTATAACAAGTTAGTAGATGAACGAACATGTCAGATCCCTATGTACTTTTATCTCACATGTGGAAACTCATGATACAATTCAATCAAATTTGCATCCAAATACTAACTACATCTCTAGCATGTGTCCTTGTGAATACAATCACTGACACCATCATTTCTAATACCGATCGTTGGTTATAATACTCAATTATCAAGCAACGTACAAATATTTTTGGTCTCAATAAACCCTATAGTTGAAAATATATTAAATAAGAATTTCCATGTGTAGCTATATTGTACAAATTATCACTTTGTTTAACTGTAGGTGACCATAATAATTATGGAATAATCATATGATTAGTTCAAGCCATATGCATAACTTTCTCCACAATAATCTCTCCATAAATATCTCAACTAGTATTCATATCCCTAACATCTCTCATTTCTCAGCATTTATCATTCTTTCATGAACTTATATGATTGGTTTACTTCAATACAATTTATTCACATAATTTAGACATTAGTTATGATTCCAAAATAGGAGTTATGTGGAAATTCCCTGTAGATTCAAACTTCTAATTGCAATTTACTAAAACAATAAACTTGAATCTACTCTACTTATCAACGGAAACAATTAAATGATTGTGAAATCATGAAGCATACAAGAGAAATAATTCAATCAACACATTACACGATGATTTCCTTGGGAAATCTAGAGCTAAAAACCCTTGCTATTTGTATATTGCATTAGTCAGAAAAATATGAGAAGATTATAATGCTTTGCTCAAGCTCGAGCAACCTTTGCACTATCTCTATCTGACTCACTGCTTCCTAGACAATCCCAGGCCAATACTTAAACAAATTCCAGCTTTCCCAAGTCCCTATTTCCTTGTGTTGTTTCCTTGGGAATTATCCCCCTATTAATTACGGAAATTCCTCAATGTGAATTGTGCAATCCTCATAGGCCTTCCTATGACTACATGAAACACCTGTAAAATTCAAATCATTATACAGTTGATAGTACATTGTCCCTGAACTCCAATCTCAACTGGGTAACTCTCAGATCTGACATGCATGAGTTATTTATGAGTGAATCATTAGTTAATTGGTTGAACACATGAAGTAGCACCCCATTGTTTGACCTCCTACTAGTTCCTCCATTAGTTGGAACTAGTTTGACTGCTTTTAACTCAAGTAAACTGAATTAATTAACTACAACTCAAAATAAACACAACCAGGGATCCTATAATGTAGAAGACACTCTACATGACTCTAGTTAGACCCTCAACTCGAATTAACTGAGCCAACTAAGTCAATTTGACTTAGTTAACTCGTATAAGTTGTCTTTTGATGTGGAATTACAATTTTATTCCTAATTTAATTCAAGGACAAAATTAAATTAGGATTTTCTTGTTGCATTTTCAACACTCCCTCTCAACAAGGAAGGGATTATCTACTACCCTGATCCTACCTCTATGGAACTCAAATTTGCCTCTTGACAGTGCCTTAGTCAAGATGTTTTCATCTCGTTCCTTAGTAGGAATGTGCTCCAGCAACATGATTCTCCTCCACACACAATCTCGTAGATGGTGATACTGGATGTCAATATGCTTGGACCAATCATGAGAAAAATATTCTCGGAGAGTTTGATACAACTCTAATTGTCACAGTAAATCATTGTATGATCCATCTATTTACCAAATAAGCCAACAAGAATCTTCCTCAACCAAATAGCCTCACAAGATTCTTGACTAGTAGCCATGTACTTTGCTTTTGTTGAATTGGGTGCAAATGATCTTTGCTTCCTATTGTACCAAGAAATTGTTGTTGACCCAATACTAAAGATTCTCCCCAATGTGATCTTCCTATCAGATGGACTCCCTTCCCAATCTACATCTGTAAAGCCTTGAAGCTTCACTCCCTCTTTCCATTTGTTCCAAAGACCAAACTAGGTGGTGCCTCTGAGGTATCTCAATACATATTTAGTTGCCTTCCAATGGAGTTTGGTTGGCTTAACCATTTCTTGACTAAGCTAGTTAACTACAAAACATATGTTTGGTCATTTGTTCACCAAATACATAAGTGAACCCACAAGCTACCTATAAATAGTAGCCTCTACTACTTCACCTGAAGTAGCATCTTCCTTCCTCCAATTCCCTGCTAGAGGAGTCTCCATGGGTTTGCTGCTCTCCATGTCGAATTTCTCTAGTATCTCATTGGCATACTTTCCCTGAGAGACAAACAGTTCCTCATCTCCTTGCCATACTTCCATACCAAGGAAATAATGCATGAGCCTCAGGTCCTTCATCTCCAATTTTCTTGCAAGATCCTCTTTGAAATATTTTACCATCTTCTCATCACCTGTTAAAATTAAATCATTGACATATAACACTATAATAAACAATTTACATTCAACCACAATATGGTAAAGGTTTACATCTGCTTCACTTTTGGTCAAGCCCAACCTGGTGAAATAGTTGTCAATCATGGTGTACAAAGCACGAGGTGCTTATTTCAATCCATACAACGCTTGCTTGAGTCTGCACACATGCAACTCTATATTGAAGGTCTCAAATCCTTCTGACTTCTCAATGTACACATCTTCCTCAACCACTTCATTGAGGAATGTTGTCATCACATCCATCTGATGTATCTTCCATCCCATCTACGTTGAAAGTGATAGAATAGATCTGATTGAAAAGTACCTTGATATTGAAGCAAAGGTCTCCTCATAATCAATTCTCTCCATCTGAGAGAACCCTCTGGCCATAAATTTGGCCTTATGTTTCTCCACACTCCCATATGTTGTTTTCTTTACCTTGTAAATCCATTCGGAACTCACCGTTGACTTGTCTATTGGTCTTGGGACCACTTCCCAAACATTTTTTTTATTATAATGGAGGCATACTCCTCTACCATGGCATCAACCCATACTGGTTGTTGCACTGCTTCCTCAAATGAGGATGGCTCAATCCCTACACTCTCGCTCATCAAAGCCATGTAGCCAGTGTAGCGATATGGTGACCTCTTCTGCCTATGTTATGATGTGGGTGCTCCCACATTCTCTCTAGCATCATGCATCAATCTGTCAGCTTCTCTAGTGTGCTTCCTTCCATCTCTAGAAGTCTTTGCATGAGTTGGTGCTTTCACTCTCTACTCCTTTGCATGTGGTTTTTCCACATCATCCTGAGGTTCCTCCTTTGGAGCTAAAAGCTCCTCATCAAAATGCAACTGAAACTCCCTCTCAAGGGAACATCTCATGGACTTCTCTTTATCTAACTTCACATCTCTATGAACCATTGTCATCCTATGAGATTGATCTAGAGCTCAAAATTTTCCAAAAGATCAAAGTGTTAGAATCTTGATAAGCTTAGCTTCAGATTGAAGAGTTCGTTATTCTGAATCAAATGCTGTGAATGGAACTCAATTCAAGCTTGTATGCAGAAGTTAGGGAAAGTCAAAGCTCAGGTTTGACTTGTCTAGGTGGCAAGAATGGATGACATGGAAAAGGTTCCAGCGAATGGGGAAGCACCAAGTGGCAGGTTGCCATTGGGTCCCACATATCACATATCGGAGAAAAATAGAGGAGTGGCTTAAGAAGAATCGGCCCTAGGCAATTGGTGATGCGATAATCGAATATCACAATCACACAAAGGGAAGTGTTAAGAATCTGCCCCTGGAAAAATCCCTGTTGCGATTGCAATATCACATGTCGCAGGTCAGAGGAGGAACAAGAATCATCCCTAGGCGAAGACCAGTTGCGATGCGACAAAATTGCAATCACAGGTCGCAGTAGGAGCATGAATTAACACCCCAGCCACTGATGAATGTGATTATGATAGTTTCCCTAGATGCGATATTCTATATGTTGTGGTTTATAACTCGTTGGGTCCGCCGGATCGCCAGATCACATATCACAATGCATTAAGTCCTACATACACAATACCCCAGGTTATTTGCCAATTGCAGTGACTGATAAGTCTCGGATGCGATGCGACTATAGGTTCCATTTAATCGTCCATCAGGTCCACCAATATCGCATCACACATCGTTTGTTTTTGTTCACAAACCTTGACCACGGGTTTTTCCGCTAATTGCGATATCCGACAGGGTTGATAAACTGTCGCCTTTTCCGTCAGATGACCACTTTGCATGTGAATGCTCTGTCTTAACTATGAGATATGCAAGGAAGTTGGCGGAATATCCAATTTCGGCAGAACTGCCAAAATGAGCTCCAAATGATGAATTTAACTGGTAGTAAGCCAGATTTGGGGGAGAAATTTGTGGAAATACTAACATAAGTCATAACTAAGGCAAATTTCGACCAAAAGGGATGCAAAAATAGGCTAGATATCCATTTTTGGTCATTATGAACTCATTGGAACAAGTTTCAAGATCAAAGGAGCACTTTTGGATAGGCTTTTTGAGTGAATACTATGGATGCTCTGGTAAACAAGAGTGTTGATTCAGTTTATGGAGGAGTATGAAGATGGAGATGACCTTGCAGGGGTCTTCCAGCCTCCATCTGCTTTCTGCAACAGCCATTACAACAGCGTTGTAGTTTTATTTCTTCTTTTCTCTATATGTGTATGGAGAAAGAGACTTGTTTAAGTACTTCAAGTGGATTGTAGTATTGTCTATGCTCTTGGAAGTTGGAGTATTGGGTCTTGATTTGAGAGCCCTTAGCTTTTTTATTGTTTCATGACTAACTTTAGTTTTTCATGTTGATGACTGCTATCTTAGCAAACCACAATGTTGTTACAGGATGAACAACAAATATTTACTCTCACAGCAAACTATAGTGTTTTTATAGGCTCTCTTAGCAAACTACAATGTTGTTACAGACTCTCACGGCAAACTACAATGTTATTACAGGCTCTCACCACAAACTACAGTGTTGTTACAGGCTCTCACAGCAAAATATGGTGTTGTTATAGGACTCTCACAGCGAACTACGGTGATGTTACAGGACTCTCACAGCAAACTACGATGTTGATACAGGAGGAACACATTGTTTTTTTTCCCAACCACGTAGTCTATAAAAACATAGTTTAAAGATCCCTTTGTAACTTCCAAATGAAGGATCTCTTTGGGAAATCGCTCATGTGTTACCAAATAGACCATGCTCTGAATAAAACCCAGATTGAAGAATTTCTAAATTCATCTTCCTTTGATAAAAAATCGACCTGCAAAATTGGTGACGGTTTTCCTTTACGAATTTTCTTTCTTTTGTTTGTTGGATACATAGTGCTCTGTATTCTCGAATCTGAAATGTAAAATGACTCTTTCCAATACACAATATTGGATGCAAAAGTACTAGGTTAAAATATTAATTGAAATATGATTCTCCGGGTTCTCATTTAAATGTAAATAACTGAGAAAACATAATGCAAGAATTCCTCAACACAACAATTTAAAGATCAAATCAACTTCAACCTCCTGATATTAATATTATGGTTCATAAACCTCATAAACACATAAGAAAATAGTTGTCTCACACACACTTACAAATTCAATTTGCTACTACAAAAACCACTGGTCTAAGAAATTTTGTTCAATTAACTTCAATGTCACACCAAAATTTCCAACACCCAAAAATGTTCCTCCTCTCTCCTTAAAAACTAAAAATCCACTATCCAAGAAATGATTTCATGGATGTGAACCAATTTCCCTTAGCCCTAACTCCATACTAAGTATAAAATCATTTATTTTAACTAGATATTCCTAACTAATCTTAATTGAATATCAAAATCATTTTCAAAAATAATCTTTAAAATGTCCTGACCTTGACATGTGATCAATCCATCACATTGCTAGGCTCTTGGTCTGACTTTAATAATCATTTTTTATTCTCAACGTAATGCACCTGCATCAAACTTCCCCATAAAGAAAATTTTATGAGCTCCTGCTCATAGGATCTTCCATAGAATTACTTGCTTTTTGTAGTGTTGCTTCATTCATCCAAGTAGAATCCTCCATCGGACGATCTTTCCACTTTACAAGATATTCCAAGTATTCTTTCCTTCTGGTCTTCTTGGTAACACGTGTATCCAAAATTTGTTCAGCCTCTAAACTCTTTGCCACAGGCATTTGCTTCAGCCATTGTTGTTCCTTTCCTTCATCCTGGTCATGATTCCCGGAAGCTTGATCCACATCACCAAATGTGTAGAGATACAAATCTGCTACATTAAAAATGGGTGAAATGCTAATTCCTGGAGGTAACTCTAGCTCATAAGCATTTGTTGAAAACTTGCAGAGGATCTTACAAGGTCCTACCTTCTTCATTTTCGATTTGTTATATTCTCCCCTTGGAAACCTCTCTTTTCTTAGGTGAGCTAGGACCATATCACCCACTTCAAAGTTTACCTCTTCCCTATGTACATTTGCTCGTTGCTTGTACCTTGTAATATTTGTTTTACTTTCTCGTGCAACTCATGCATGGTTGTTGCAAAATCCTCTCCATCAGCACTTATATGCTCAAGCTTTCCCAAGTCTCTTAGCTCACAAATCCCCTCAGATGCATGTCGTACAATATCTGAAATGGAACCTTTCTCATGCTCCTATTTGGTGAGTCATTATATGCAAAATCAGCCTGGGCTAGCACATGATCCCACTGCTTTGGTCAGTCACCTACTAAACTCCTCAACAAATTACCCAAACTCCTGTTTACAACGTCTGTTTTCCCATCAGACTGTGGATGACAGGCTGAGCTAAAATTTAGCTTAGTGCCAAGTTTCTTCCACAAGGTTCTCCAGAAATATCTGGTGAATGTTGTGTCCCTGTCAGAGATTATACTTTTTGGAAAACCATGCAACCGAACAATCTCATCAAAAAACAAATTAGCCACATGAGTAGCATCACTAGTTTTGAAACACAGAATAAAATGAGCCATCGTAGTAAATCTGTCCACAACTACAAGGATTGAATCATTACCTTGTTGAGTTCTCAGTAAACCCATAACGAAGTCCATACTCACCAAATCCCAAGGTCTGTTGGGAATGGGTAATGGCATGTATATTCCAGCATTCTGACTTCTCCCTTTCGCATGTTGACATACCTTGCACATACTCACATACTTTTGTACATCTGCTTTCATCTTAGGCCAAATCTAGAAGTGACTCAACTGCCCAAGTGTTTTCTCAACACCAAAGTGTCCAACCAATCTGCCATTATGCTTTTCTTGGACCAAGTTTTTCGTCATTGAGCAATTTCGAATACATAGTTGATTGTTCTTGAACAATAGCCCATCATGCAACATAAACTCTTTCCATGGTCTGTCGTCCCTATTGACTGGATTTTTACAAGTTGCAAAAGTTTCTTTAAAATCAGCATCAATGTCATATAAGTCCTTCAAATAATCAAAGCCTAAAATTTGTATTTGACTTTCTTGCATGATTAAACATCTCCTACTCAAGGCATTGACAACCTTATTTACCTTCCCACTAATGTGCTTCAAAACAAAAGTGAAACTTTGAAGGAACTCCACCCACTTTGCATGTTTATGATTTAACTTATGTTGCTGCATAATGTATTGTAAGGTAGAATTATCTGTGTATAAAACAAAATCGTTAGGCATCAAGTAATGCCTCCAATGCTTCAAAGCTTGAACCACTACATAAAATTATTTGTCGTAGGAAGAGTATTTCTATTTTAACTCATTTAACTTCTCGCTGAAATATGTCATGGGCTTATCTTCTTGGCTCAGTACAACTCCAATGGCTATCTCACTAGCATCACATCTCACTTGAAAGGACTGATTGAAGTCTGGCAACTTCAACGTCGGCTTCTCAGTGATCTTCTTCTTCAATAATTGGAAATTTTTTTCTTTTGCTGTTGTCCAATAAAATGGTTGCCTATTCTTATTGATGGTGTCAATGATAAGTGCACAAATGCCACTAAAATTCCTGATAAATTTTCTACAGGAGCTGGCTAAACCATGAAAAATTCTCACCTCAAAAATATTCTTAGGTGAGGGCCAATTTACAATTGCTTCTACCTTTTCCAGATCCATTTTCAAGCCATCCTTAGAAATGATTTCTTGCTGCAATACCTCTAAAACATACTTCAAATGTCTTAAGTGCTCTTCTTTAGTTTGACTGAAAATTAAAATTTCATCCAAGTAAACAATGACAAACTTAAGTATTAGGGGGTTTACGTAGTGCATTATATTAGATAACATTTTTGGATTCAACTGTGTTAAGTCATTCATGTATGACCATTTCCATGAGATGTAGTCGTAACTGACTAATTTCTCATGATTTTTGAATAGTTCACTTAGCACTCATTGCATCGGGTGATGCTCATAGAAGTGAAGAAGTGGGATTGAAACTAGTGAAATGAATCACATAGCATCAATCATCACTTCCAGGGCTTGGAACCGGTAACCAGGAATTCATGGGAGGTCACCCATCCCAAATCACCTCTAGCTCAAGTGCGCTTAACTGTGGTGTTTTCCCACAATCAAGCCCACCTATCTTGCTACCCAATTTGAAAAACCTTAGCAAGTATTGTGTCTCATGAACCACTCAAGTAGAGATCCCTTCACTCTTTTTGAATTTAAGTATTAGCGGGTTTACGTAGTTAAGCGTGATTGAGCCATAGCTGATCTGGGACGGGTGACCACCCAGGAAGTCCTGATTACCGGGTGCAAGCCCCGGAAGTGATGATTGACATTATGTGATTCATTTCACTAGTTTCAATCCCACTTCTTCACCCCTGTGAGCATCACCTGATGCAAAGAGTGTTAAGTGAACTATTCAAAAATCATGAGAAATTAGTTAGTTATGACTACCTCTCATGGAAATGGTCATACTTGAATGACTTACTTAACGTAGTTGAATCCCAAAATGATATCTAATATAATGCACTACGTAAACCCACTAATACTTAAATTCAAAAAGAGTGAAGGGATCTCTACTTGAGTGGTCCATGAGGCACAATAATTGCTAAGGTTTTGCAAATGGGGTAGCAAGCTAAGTGGGCTTGATTATGGAGAAAACTCCACAGTTAAGCGCGCTTGAGCCAGAGGCGGTCTGGGATGGGTGACCATCCGAGAAGTCTTGGTCACCGGGTGCAAGCCCGAAAGTGATGATTGATGCTATGTGATTCATTTCACTAGTTTCAATCCCACTTATTCATCCCTGTGATCATCACCTGATGCAATGAGTGCTAAATGAACTATTCAAAAATCATGAGAAATTAGTCAGTTACGACTACCTCTCATGGAAATGGTCATACGTGAATGACTTACTTAACGCAGTTGAATCCCAAAATGATATCTAATATAATGCACTACGTAAACCCCCTAATACTTCAACTCAAAAAGAGAGAAGGGATCTCTACTTGAATGGTTCACGAAGCACAATACTTGCTAAGTTTTCCAAATGCGGTAGCAAGCTAAGTGGGCTTGATTGTGGGGGAAACTCCACAGTTAAGCACGCTTGAGCCAGAGGCGATCTGGGATGGGTGACCTCCCGAGAAATCTTGGCTACCGGGTGCAAGCCCCAGAAGTGATGATTGACGCTATGTGATTCATTTCACTAGTTTCAAACCCACTTCTTCACCCCTGTGAGCATCACCCGACAATGAGTGCTAAGTGAATTATTCAAAAATCATGAGAAACTAGTCATTTACGACTACCTCTCATGGAAATAGTCTTACATGAATGACTTAATGCAGTTGAATCCCAAAATGATATCTAATATAATGCACTACGTAAGCCCCCTAATACTTAAATTCAAAAAGAGTGAAGGGATATCCACTTGAATGGCTCATGAATCATAATACTTGCTAAGCTTTTGCAAATGGGGTAGCAAGCTAAGTGGGTTTGAATGTGGGGAAAAATCCACAGTTAACCGCGCTTGAGCCAGAGGTAATTCGGGATGGGTGACCTCCCGAGAAGTCTTGGTTACCGGGAGCAAGCCCCGGAAGTGATGATTGACACTATGTGATTCATTTCACTAGTTTCAATCCCACTTCTTCACCCCTGTGAGCATCACCCGATGCAATGAGTGCTAAGTGAACTATTCAAAAATCACGAGAAATTAGTCAGTTACGACTACCTCTCATGGAAATGGTCATACGTGAATGACTTACTTAGCACAGTGGAATCCCAAAATGATATCTAATATAATGCACTGCATAAACCCCCTAATACTTAAATTCAAAAAGAGTGAACAGATCTCTACTTGAATAGTTCATGAGGCACAATACTTGCTAAGGTTTTGTAGATGGGGTAGCAAGCTAAGTGGGCTTGATTGTGGGGAAAACTCCACAATTAAGCGCACTTGAGCTAGAGGCGATCTGGGATGGGTGACCTCCAGAGAAGTCCTGGTTACCAGGTGCAAGCCCCAGAAGTGATGATTGACACTATGTGGTTCATTTCACTAGTTTCAATCCCACTTCTTCACCCTATGAGCATCACTCGGTGTAATGAGTGCTAAGTGAACTATTCAAAAATCATGAGAAATTAGTCAATTATGGCTACCTCTCATGGAAATGGTCATATGTGAATGAATTACACACTGCTTAAACCCCCTAATACTTAAATTCAAAAAGAGTGAAGGGATCTTTTCTTGAATGGTTCATGAGGCACAATACTTGCTAAGATTTTGCAAATGGGGTAGCAAGCTAAGTGGGCTTGATTATGGGGAAAACTCCACAGTTAAGCACGCTTGAGCCAGAAGCGATTTGGGATGGTGACCTCCTAGGAAGTCCTGGTTATCGAGTGCAAGCCCTGGAAATGATGATTGACGCTAGGTGATTCATTTCACTAGTTTCAATCCCACTTCTTCACCCCTGTGAGCATCACCCGATGTAATGAGTGCTAAGTGTGTTAGAGTCAGTCCTTACAGCCCTCCGTCAGAGATCAGTTCGCTTTTTGCATATCATTCTTAGGTGTCTCGCTCGTTCCACTTCGTTGCATTTTGCTAGGGGCATGCCATTCACTGACGAGGGGATCTGGTTGTCTTGTGTTTCCTCATGCTTGTACCTGCAGGGTTAATTAAAATCCTCAAAAATCACTGAAGTTCACGGTCATTGCATTCATGGTCATAAATGATTAGTTTCGTTAAAAAGACTCTTTAGTCCTAGAGTCTAGGGTTTTCACTCCTTTGCATACATGTAATAAAGGCCTGCAGGTCATGAGGTTGGTTTCAAAAGATTTGTATTTCACGTTTGTTATCAAAAACATTTGAAGACATTTCTAGTCCAAAACTCTGTTTTGGAACTAGAAATTGTCAAACTTCATTTTCTTGTAATAAATGTATTTGTTTCATCATAAGAAGTTTCACAGCAAGCCTTTGATTTTTGCCAAAGCCAAATGCCAAAATCTCTGCAAAAATCAAGACATTTCATTAGTCCAAGATTCAGAGAAAAAAAAAAAAGAAGCCAAAGATCAACATTATATTAAGAGATCAAATGACGAAGTGCCAAACATTATAAAAATGGGTCATGGAGTAAATTGAAAATCAAATATGATTTTATGAGATATTTTGCAACCCATATAAAGCATGGAAAACAAATCATTTTCACAAATTTCCCAAAGCAAAACCGAATTAGAGTGTTGAAGACAAAGTGGAAGCGTTTCAAGGTTGTGGAGTTGAAGGGGAAGTGCGCGCTACGCACAAAGAAGGTGCGCTACGCAAAGGGAGTGCGCTACGCACTGGGCTTCACCGGCCTGTGCAAATTTGCATGCGCGCTATGCACTGGGTAAGCGCGCGACGCGTATAATCTCAGAACCAAAAATTTTCGCTCCTTCATCCAGATTCATGCCAAATTGCCTCCAACTGCTTGCAAGTAGGTTCTTTACATTTGCTCAGTGAATTTTGGACATGATTATGGTGTTTTGAAGGTGGAGAAACAAGTGTTTAAGGTAAAGAAATGTAAACCCTATGTTTATTTCCAAATTCACTTCTTAGGGTTTGAAACAAATATTAGGGACTGTGTGGGGGTTTTTCAAACTTGTGCTATTGATATATGCCTATGTCATCTATTTTCAGTGGTGTCCATGCTCATTATTAACCTTAGCCTCACGCTCTCTCTTTGCCATTACTTATCTGTTGTCATTGTTATGGCCATTGTCATTTTCACACTACTTTTCCATGCAAACTCAGTTGACAAAACTATTCTCATTGTGGCTTTCCTATGATACTTTCATACACATGTGACACATTTGAGGAGTAAAGCATACACTGAAATTTTTGCCTTCACTATACCTATATTAGCATACATATTGCAGACATCTTGTTTTCAGAGCCATGTTAGAGACGGATTCAGTTTATGAGCAGGAGTATGACAGTGATTCCATAGCTGAGGGTAATGTTCCATGGAGGTCTCACAAAAGTGGCAAAGGTGGTGAGCATCTCAGGGAGGAGCCTACCTCTTTGGCTCAATTGCAGGCTTGCCCGCTTGCAATGGATTTTTTTCAGCATCAGTCATGTTTCCAATACTATGAGATGATCTCACAAACCTAGCATCATCGTGAACTAGTTCGTCTATTTGTTCTACATTTACATGATGGCTGTGTAAACCTTGCCGGAGTAAATTTCACTCTGTCACCAGAGGCTATTGCTCAGGCCACCAGGATACCAAATATAGGAGAGGTTGGACTCTTGGGAAAGATTTTGGCACATTATTGTACATATTTTTCATATTTTGGCTAAGGAAAGATCAGAGGTTTTACAACACCTGTTGGGATTCTTGTGGCTTTCAGTTCTTGATGGTGTTTTCTCTCAGTTTATTGTAAGTTATTTCATGTTTAATGTATGTCATTCCCTTCTTATGCTTCTGAAACTAAATGAATGGGTCAATGAGGTTGAATCCATTGATTTTAGTGCTCTGTCTTTGAAATTTGTTTAGTTTTACATGTATTCGCCTGTTTGGAGAGGATCCATGTTCTCCCTTGCTCTCTTCAGCTCCTTTTCGTTCTGATCCATCCATACACTTAATCAAAAAGCATTAAGACTACTGCCTACCTCGCCCCAACTCGAATTCTGCAAAGATTTGGCCTTATCCCCGGACCCAAAATTGTTTTTTCCCATTTCTCCAACAAAAACCCAAAAAATCAAAATCAAACTGTCCTATCTCTTTACTAGCCTAAAATCAGTTCCCATTCTAGAGTCATCTCGCACCCTATTGCTCATTTTATTGAGATTGACTGGAGAGAGCCCTCTCCTGTCCTCATAGGGCTAGCTACAAGGCTGAGCGTGGTTTGATGTAGCCTTGAGTTTTACCTTATTTCAGCCTAAGGTAGATTTGAGCGCTAACATAATGGCGACTCCATTGGGGAAAAATCTCAATGGTTTGCTTGTTGATGTGTTTGTTTCATGAGTCTTAGACGGAGCCTGAAGTCATGCCAGGTAGCTTTCAAAACGCTTTTGCCATGCACAAGCGGAAGTAGATAAACGCTGCTTCAGTCGATCTCTGGTTAGCTTGTGAATGCAGCACTTGATTTGCAAAATCACCCCAGTAAACTTTTTCGTTCTAGACCTTTGGATGATTGAGTCTAGAAGTTGATAGGCTGAATTGTTTATGTTCCTTTGATCTTTTGACAAAGCACACTGGCTTCAAGAAGACATACTAGAGCTAATCCAGATCTGAATCCGCCTCCTATCTACGAAAATCTGAATTTGATTCGAAGACTCCTTCGTCAAGAAAGCTCTGTGACTCCCATGATTAAATCTCATTCATGTCCTACAATTTTTGAATATATTGAAGAACTTGCTTTTGATGAAAAGTTTTGAACTGTCATTGTTTAAAACAAAGTTTGAAAATGCTCTTGATTCTATAGTTCCAAATCCTGATTTCGCTGCCGCTCTTGAAATCGTAAAGTCTAATAAGTCTATTGAGAATTTTATTTTAAGACAACTCCAAACTACAATTGAGGTTACAAATATCATTGATTTTCTAGAAACTGCATCTGCTACCATTGGATCGTCCATTACAGCATCCACCTCTAGAAATCCTACTGAACCGCCTTTCATTCCCACCATCCCTGTGCAACCTATTATTTCTGATCAAAAGTTTGCAGTCAGTTCGCCTTCATCCACTGTTTCCACGCCTAAAACTGCATCTCCTCCGCACACACCTCCTCATACACCCCACACCTCAGTTGCACCTACTCCCCCGACATCTCCAAGGCCGATTGCAAATCCACCAAGAGCGATGGCTACTCGATTTGCACCTCTTGCTTTGCCAGCCAATTTGGATCCTATGCCTGCTGATTATCAGAGCAAGATTCCTATATACGATGGCACACCACAGAGTATATCAGCTCAACAGCATATTGTCCGAATGACAGACTTTTTGGACCTGCATGAAATTGATGCAAAAAATGTTTCAATGAGATTGTTTGCCTAAACTTTTGGAGGAGAGGTTCGTAAATGGTTCAGAGATTTACAGGCCAGGAGTATCAACACATTACAGGAACTTCAGACTCTGTTTCTAGATCGGTGGGAGATGAAGAAAGATCCATTGCAAATCACGTCAGAGTATACCAGCATCAAGCGTAATCCTGGTGAGTCCGTTCAGGATTATATTATCAGATTCAATCAGCGTATAATGCAATTCCATATGACTTAAGACCATCTAAAAAGTCAGCTCTTCTTAAATTCTGTAGTGTCCTACCTAGGGTGCTAGATGGGGTTAAATTTATTATCGACCAGGGTGCGTATACTTAGAGGCGTGTGCCTAAAATATATAGACATAAAGGATCTACTCTAGGCCTATTATTCCTAATTACAGCTGTGACTAGATCTAATATTAAACTATCAATCAAATCTTTAACTCAGCATCAAACTATATATTATTAACAGCTAAAATGCAACTCATAACATGCTGTGTATCACTGTATTTAAAGGTTTCGGTCCCCTTACAGAGACACCAAACGTGAAACCCCTGTTTAATGGCACTCAACAGTCATGAATATTTATTATAAGCATGCAAGGTAAAAATCATAAGCATCGTCCATAGCGGTGCTTTACAAAGCAACCTTGGATTGAATCCTTTACAGGATATGACTCACAATCTAGATGAGGGTTTGTTCAAGCGCATACATGGACATCTAACAACACATTCATAAACACAAATGTAAGCATCAATCAAATCCCTGTGCATATAAATCGATATCAAATATCATTCAAACGCTTGACTGTGAAATGTAATTAAAGTAACACTATAAATGCAATGTAAACGTAATTAAAATATCGGTATACCATGCACGCAGGGCCCGTCCGCGTTCTTGGTACACCGAGACTGTTACTCCACGATCACAGTATTAAACAACGCACGAAGATTATAATGCAATCTTATATTAAATCAAAAGCTCTGTTCTGAAGCGACAAGAAATGTATATGTATGAACGTAAAGGTCTGAAAGTGTCAAAAGGTAAACTAACATATAACCAGGTTCGGCCTTATAATTACATACATTCACATCCTTTGAAAAATGGATGTTTATCCATGGGCGGCTGTTGCTGCTTTTACAAAAACGCAAATATGTTCCTATCCTAGCTTACGCAGATAAAAACAAGGAAACAACTAAAAATCGAATTGACTGTAACTGTGTGCTGTTGCTGCCTTTGTGCCAACATGCTATAGTTGACCAGGCGTTGACCGCGCATATAGGAGGGATGTTTCCGCTGCGGGATAGGTACTTGTCCATGCTTGGACATTCCTCTTTTCGCCCATACCTTTCGCTCTGGCCTGGCTGTCATGCCACATGTCAAACGATAAGCCATTTACAGGTTGTTGAGACTTCCTGTAAGTTATTAGGCCAAAAATCCTAATTTATTAACCAAAACCCTAAATCAATTTAAATGCATTCAACAATATAAAACTATAATTAATCAATTTCCAAGGCGTTTGAGGGATAAATGATGGAAAGAGGTAGGAAATGGTCATGTTTTGGGAGGGAAAAAGGGGTCATAGAATGTTACCAACATCTCTCCCTGACTTAATGACTTAGCATGTCCTCATGCTAACCCTGAAGTGCTTCCTTTAAACTCGGTCCCTACCTGTACCTCTGCTGCCTTGAGTAATGTGTCTACGTTCTTCTTCACTTGGGCATCTTTCTGGTTATGGAGCTCTTGCTTCAGTCTTTTGTACTTTTCCTTTAGGGTCTTCTTTTGGTTGTACCACTTGGTGGCCCAGTTGCAGATGTCTGTCTGCTTAGCTTCCAGCTCATTAACCCGCTCTTTTAACTTTTCATTTTTCTTTTGAGTTTATTTGCTCTGTGTACGGAGCATTTCATTTTCCTTTTTAATAACTTTCTCCAGCATGTTGGCCTCCATGAGCTCCTCTTTTAGTTTTTCGATTTGTCTCTCTAATTTCTTCTGCTTCTTACTGGGAGGTGGTGACCCTCTTTCCCGTTTATTATTACTCTCGACCTCTATATCAGCTCCTGGGGCTGAATGGCTTTCAATATCTACATCGGCTCCTGGCCCTAGTGGTGAATGATCACTGCTCTGAATATCCATCTGTATAGGTGCATTAGATTCGGGTTGATCTTCTTGCAACTGAAATTTCGATGCCCTTCTTGTTCTTCTTGAGTAAGTGGTGAAGACTTTGTCTTGTTCTGCCCTTTTTTCATCTTCCTTTCTCATTTGTCTGGTCCTTATGTTGCTCACAGGTGGGGGTATCTTGTTAGCTCTGGATGATGCTGGAATCTCCTCATCAATGTCTTTCATAAACCCTAAGTTTTCTTGTGATTCCTCTTTGTCTTCCTCATCCCTGATTTGGTTGGCAGCTAAGAACTCCTTCCATGTTTTCCCTCTTCTTTGCATTTCATCTTCAATGAGAATTTTGATTAAACCAAAATGGTATAAGCTTTTGTCTTTGTTTCCTTTCTGCTTCTTAATGGTTTTGGACATCTTGGTTAAGCTCTGCAATAAGAAATATGGTAAACTAATGACACATTGTTTCTTTATGTGCAACAACAACTTGATGTGATACAAATAGACAATGCTGTAGCGGCCCTCACAGGTCACAAACTTTTGAAGTATGTAAACCATTTCGTCCCAAGGATGCACTAACCAACTTCTTGGAACGCCCTTCTTCCAGTTGACCGCTGAGACTTGTGACCTGGACATGAATTGGGTCCACGATTTTTCTTTGAACTGTTTGGTTTTGAAGTACTTTTCTCCCTCTGGGCTAACCCTTGTTGCTTGGGCAATGGTGTCCTTTGAAACCCTGAATGAGAAAGTGCCTATCAAGGCTTTCTCCCCATTAAACGTGAAGGCAAATTGCTTAGCAACTTCTTCGTTGCTTCCATGGAATTTTTCCAAAAAGGGTAGCCACTGTATTTCCCTCATAATCGAAATACAGTCCTCGTGGTACTGAGAGCTATCGAATACATTTGGCTCGACCCTATTTGTCATCTTGGCAGAGGGTCGAGCTTGTTATGTAGCTCGGTGAGATTCGAAACTGGATGCGTCCTCTGCCCTCGGTCCTTGCTGTGGAGGCTTATGCATCAGCGTATGCAAATGGAGTTATACACCAACGCATATAATCCTGAGAACGAGTAAAATGACCACTGTTTTCTCCTTTGTTAATGAAGCTCGATTCATAGTGTATTCATTTTAAAAACAGAGGAATAATGATAGTATCGTTTGCATAAGTATTATGATAGGAGCGTTGAGAGGTGTATGTACGTCGGGTGGTGAATTTATCATTCGGCCCATGCAACATAATGAATAGGCCTGCTATCGCTTGCCTTGATATAATTACCCTTTTTATTTTTTAATAATTTTTTTCAAAAATATCACCACGTGTCCTGTTGGTACTCATCCAATTGGAGGTGTAGATTTAGGAGGTGGATATGGCGGTAGATGGCTGTAGGATGCTTAGGGAATATTGGAGTGAGGGGTGAATGAATTTTAAAAGTAGGGAACAGGTTGGAGTAGGAAAGAATTAGGGGAATAAGGGAGGACGGGAAAATGTGCCCTTGGAATTAATTATAACAGTTATAGCTATTAAAATTAACATAAAAATTAATCTAAGAAATTAAGTGTTAAAAACAAGGAATGTATTACACTGTTTGACTGTTGTTGCATTGACATGCTGAGTAGAGCTGACTTTTGACTGTTGTTTGATTTTCTTTGCTGTTCATAACAGGTCCCTTGAGGTATGTTTGAATGCAACAGGTCCCTCTGCAGTGCTGAAGATGTTCATGCAATTCTTTGTGTGCATGCAGGTGTTGCTGAGCTTGGGTGCTTGATTGATGAAGTCTTGATGAAGTCTCGATCCTGCTTTTGTAGAAACTTGCTGAAGCTGTGTTGAAGTAATTTTCTTTTGAAGTATCAATCTCCTAACAGGTCCCTTTTTGTGTGTCTAAACAGGTCCCTTACTGCTGGTGCTGGTAGCATGGTCTTCTTGGACAGAACAGGTCCCCCTGCATAATATTTATAACCAGGTCCCTCTGATATCAAACAATGACAAGACAGCTTATTCATTGAAGTCTGGAATGGTGGAACAAACTGCTTGGAAAATTTACAATGAAAAAAAAAAATTTACAATGGAGAGATAAGAAAATAAGAATACAGATGCTCCTCTCCCCCACAAAAATTTTGACTTGTCCTCAAGTCAATATTCAGCTGAAACATGAAACAGTGATAAAGAAAGAGAATTCTTACCCGCCAACGAATTGGTTTTCAAGTAGGAATTCGAGTTTAGGGTGTGCCAGAAACTGGTTTTCACATCTAACCCATTTATTATTGTTTTTTTTTTTATGTTTTGTTTTTTTTTTCGTTTTTTTTTCTATTTATTTTTTTTAATTTTTCAAAATTGAAAGAAAATAAACTAAGGCAGGGAGACTGCAGCTGAGGGCTGCAGTATCTCAACCTCACTTTGTTGAGAAACTGTGTGTAGAAAATCTTCCTTGCTGATGGGCTTGGTATAAAGTTTCAGGCGATGACCATTGACAGTAAAGGAATGGCCTTCTCCATCAATAGTTGTGAGCTTCACAGATCCATTGTCATAAACCTGAACAATTTCGTAGGGGCCCATCCAATGGGTGGTAAACTTGGCTTTATGGTCTCTAAACTTAGAGTCAAAAAGTAGAGCCCAGTCACCTTCCTTGAATTGCTTCTTCTTGATATGTGCATCATGCCACTGCTTCCTTTGCTTTTGCATGAGGATGGTGGTCTCCTCTGCTTGCTGCCTCATTTCATTCAGCTGGTTAAGCTGCTGGATTCTTTCTTTTTGTGCCTCATCCAAGTCAATCTGTAAATCAGCAGCTAGTTTAAAAGTGTGTATTTGAAACTCAATAGGAAGCATTACCTCTTTGTCGTACACCAACTGGTATGGTGTAAATCCTGTAGTATCCTTCCAGGTGATTCTGTAAGCCCAGAGTGCATCTTTGAGCTTTTCTTCCCAATTCTTCCTGTTCATGGGCAACAGTTTAGTTAAGATTATCCTCCAAAGTTTTGTTTGAAGTAGATATCCACCTGCCGCATTGGCCCTGTTGGATGGTAAGGTGTGCTTTCTATGGCTATGGATCTTATATTTGTCTATGATGTCCTTGACTAACTTGGAGGTGAATTGGGTACCTTGATCAGTTACTATCTCCCTTGGCACTCCGTATCTAACAAAAATATCTTCAAACAGGAAATTGACAGTTGTGTGTTCGGTGGCTCTTACCAGTGCTTTTGCTTCAGCCCACTTTGTGACATAATTAGTACATACTAAGATGTACTTCTTACCATTGGAGGATGGGTTGATAGGTCCTATGAAGTCTAGAGCCCATTTTTCAAATGGCTCTAGGTGAACTTGGGGCTGAAGAGGCATCTTATCTGTAGCTGTTGGCCTGCCCATTCTTTGGAAAATGTCACAACTCTTTACATACTTCTTGGCATCCTTGAAAATGGATGGCCAGTGGTATCCAAGAGTTAGAACTTTGAACGTTGTCCGCTCAGCTGCAAAATGCCCACCACACAGTTCATCATGGCAAGATTTTAAAATATCAATTACCTCATCATTTCTTACACATCTTCTGATGATCATGTCATAGCCAGTATAAAATAGATCGCCATTGAGCCATGAATATCTAGCACTTTGTTTTACTAGTCTTTTCCTTTCCTTTGTGGTAAAGTGTGGAGGTGTCCTTCCTATAGACAAGTAATTAGCCAAATCAGCATACCAAGGATTTACTATAGAAATGGCAAATAAATGTTCATCCGGGAAAGAATCTTCAACTAGAACAACCTCACCTTGGTTTTGCAATCTAGAGAGGAAATCTGCCACCTGGTTCTCTTTACCTGGTCGATCTAACACGGTGATGTTGAATTCCTGTAACAATAGTAACCATCTAGTAACTCTGCCACTGGTTATTGGTTTGTTCATTAAATGTTTTATGGTAGAATGGTCAGTATGCACAAAGACTTCATAACCAATTATGTAATGTCGGAATTTGTTCACAGCATATATGATAGCAAGTGTTTCCTTCTCTGTGACTGTGTAATTTAACTCTGCAGGTGTTAGATTTTTGCTAATAAAGTAAATGGCATAAGTATAAGATTCTTCTTTATGGCCTAATGATGCACCTACTGCAGTGTCAGATGCATCGGTAAAAATATGAAATGGTAAGCTCCAATTAGGCCCTCTCAAGATTGGTGCAGTTGATAATTTCTTTTTGAGTGATTCAAATGCTTGTTGGCAATTTTCATTCCAACTGAAAAGTACATCTTTTGACAGAAGTTTAAACAAAGGTAAAGCTATCTTACTAAAATGTTCAATGAATCTTCTATAATAGCTTGCGTACCCAAGGAAACTTCTTACCTCTCTTTGATTATGTGGTATGGGTAAATCAACAATGATCTGGATCTTTGCTGGGTCCACTGTGATCCCTTGAGAAGAAATATAGTGGCCTAACACTATTCCTTCATTCAACATCATAAAACACTTCTCATTGCTGAGGGACAGGTTAGATTCAATACATATTTTTAAAACTCTCTCAAGGTTTTCTAATGCATGGTCAAATGAATTGCCGTATACTGAAAAATCATCCATATACACTTCAACACAATCATGAATTAAATCAGCGAAAATAGCTAGTATAGCTCTCTGAAATGTAGCTGGAGCATTGCAAAGTCCAAACAACAAAACATTGTAAGCATAAGTTTCCCAAGGACAGGTAAAGGTGGTTTTGTCCTGGTCTTCTGGGGCTATCCTTATCTGGTTGTAGCCACTGAAACTAGCAAGAAAAGAGAATGATGATTTTCCAGCGAGGGTGTCTAAGACTTGGTCGATAAATGGTAGTGGAAAATAATCTTTAAGCGTGGCTTTGTTCAGTTGTCGGTAATCAACACAAATGCGCCACTTACCATTTTTCTTGGGCACTACAACCAATGGGGATACCCACTGACTGTCAGAAATAGG
>APFE031469642.1:0-29724 GCA_000404065.3 Pinus taeda
AAGAAAGGAGGATTGTGGAGAAACTATTGAGGGTCCTACCCTCAAGGTTCGATGTGATTGTCACCACCATAGAAGAGACAAAAGATCTCACAAATTTCTTAGTTGATGAACTACATGCATCATTGATAACACATGAGCAGATATTGAGTAGAAATGAAAACTCATCTCTAGAGCAAGCCTTTAAGACCCAGATGTCCTTTGGAAGAGGAAGAGGTCAAGGCAGAGGAAACAAGAGAGGAAGAGGAAGAAGCCAGAACAGAGGTGGAAGGAACAGTCCAGCAAATGCTCAACGAAGAGGCAGCAATTCAAATCAGAACCAAGGCCAAGGCAGTAGCCAGCAAAGAGGACAACATCATGCTCAAGGATAAAGGTATGAAAAATCCAATGTCCAATGCTATTATTGTAAAAAATATGGGCATTATGCCAGTGAATGTAGGAAGAAGCAGCATGATATGAGTGATAGACAAAATGCAAATATTACTAGAAAAAACATCAGCCAAAATAATGTGTTGTTAGCTTGTAACATGGCTAAAACAAACAGTGAAGACATATGGTTTTTAGACTCAGGTTGCAGCAACCATATGACAGGAAATATAGCTCTCTTTTCTGCCCTAGATAAAAATGTGAAATCAGAAGTCACACTAGGAACTGATAGCAAAATCTCTGTTATGGGAAAAGGGGAGGTAAAAATATTTACAAAGCAAGGAGAAAGGAAAACCATAGCAGATGTCTATTATGTCCCTGGAATGAGATGTAACCTCTTGAGTATTGGACACCTTGTTCAAAAGGGTTACAATGTTTTCTTTGTGAATGATGTGTGTACCATCATGGATATAGCACCCAGCAAATGATGCATTGCTGAAGTGAAGATGAGAAGGAACAAGATGTTCCCTCTCAGGATCAGGGCAGATTTGAAAAAACAAAAATGAAATTGCAGCAGTTACCCAAGAGGCCTTCCAAAGCGTGCCAAAGGATGAAAATTGGTTGTGGCACTTGAGATTTGGACATCTCAATTTTGGAGGTATAAACTTGTTAACCAGAAAAGGAATGATGAAAGGATTACCATTGATAGAGAAACCGGACAACCTATGTGAAGGTTGCATATTGGGGAAACAACACATAGAAAGTTTTCCATCAGAGAAAATCATAAGGGCAAAGGCACCCTTAGAGATCATCCACTCAGATTTATGTGGACCGATGCAAGCTCCATCATTAGCAGGCAACCAATATTTCCTAACATTTATTGATGACCTCAAAGAAAAACTTGGGTATTTTCTTAAAAAAAAAAAGTGAAGTGTTTGAGAAATTCCAAAATTTCAAGGCACTTGTGGAAAACCAAAGCGGGCTGCACATTAAAGTTTTGAGAACTCATAGAGGAGGTGAGTATATCTCTAAGGAGTTTCTACGATTTTGTAGAGAAAATGGAATTAATAAGCAATTTATAGCTAGGTACACTCTGCAGCAAAATGGAGTTGCCGAGAGGAAAAATAGGACAATCATGGATATGGCAAGGAGCATGTTGAAGGCAAATCATTTGCCAAGTGATTATTGGGCCGAAGCTGTAAATTGTGCTGCATATATTTTGAACAGGTATCCTACAAAAGCAGTGATGAATAGAGTGCCGGAAGAAGCATTGAGTGGGAGAAAGCAAGGAGTCACCCACATGAGAGTTTTTGGATGTGTGGCCTATGCACACTTTCCATATCAGCTAAGGAGCAAGTTGGACAACAAAGGGGAGAAATGTATCTTCATTGGATACAGTGAAGAATCTAGAGCCTACAGGTTGTATATCCCATCTACCAAGAATTTTTTCATCAGCAGAGATGTTCAATTCATTGAAGAGGAAGCTTGGGATAGAAGCATAGAGAAAACAGTGAATGTTAAAAACTGTTTGTCTCATGATGAAGATGATGAGGAGGTGGCTGAAATGCATCCCCAAATAGCAGAGCCAACACAAGGACAGCGAGGGACACCATTGAGGATAAATGTGAGTGCTTATCCAAGCACACCACAAGGAGGAAATTCAAGCGCGTCTTCAAGCACTTGCACACCAAATGAAAGAGGTAAGAAGTTTAGAAATCTAAGTGATATTTATGATGAAGGAATGAATTCCTTGTTTGCCTTGTTTTGTCATGTTGATGATCCTATTCATTTCGAGGAAGCAATTAAAGATAAGAAATGGATAGAAGCTATGGATGAGGAGATGAATGCCATAGAAAGAAACAAAACATGGGATTTGGTTGAGCTACCAAAAGGTAAAGAAGTCATTGGAGTGAAATGGGTTTACAAGACCAAGAGCAATGCTGAAGGCAAGATAGAAAGGCACAAGGCAAGGCTGGTTGTCAAAAGGTACAAGCAGCAGTATGGGAGAGATTATGAGGAGACTTTTGCACCAGTTGCAAGAATGAAAACCGTGAGAGCAGTGCTGTCCATAGCAGCACAAAACAAATGGAAAGTCTACCAAATGGACGTGAAGTCAGCATTCCTAAATGGAGTGTTAAAGGAAGAGGTTTATGTTGAACAGCCTCTAGGCTATGAGAGGAAAGGTGAAGAGCACAAAGTGTGCAAATTGAAGAAAGCTCTTTATGGGCTGAAGCAAGCGCCAAGAGCATGGTACAGCAGAATAGATTCATATCTATTAGATAATGAATTCGACAAGTGTGAAGGAGACCCACCGTCTACATCAAAGAAAAAGATGGTAAAATTTTAATTGTTGTCTTATATGTTGATGATGTTATTTTCACAGGTAATGATGATCAGCTCATTAAGAATTTTAAATCAGTCATGAAAGAGGAATTTGAAATGAGTGACATGGGTTTCTTGAGATACTTCTTAGGTATAGAAGTAGATCAAAATGAAAAAGGAATTTTTATCTCACAGGCAAGATATGTAAATCAAGTATTGAGCAGAGTTAACATGCAAGAATGCAAGGCAACGATCACTCCCACAGTAATGGGATTAAAACTCAGCAGAGAGGACAACAGCAAGGATTTTGATCCTAGTTTGTACAAGAGTATTGTAGGCAGCCTTATGTATTTAACAGCAACTAAGCCTGATATTATGTATGCTGTTAGTTTAATTTCCAGATTCATGGAGAGGCCAAAGGAGGCACATTGGCAAGCAGCAAAAAGAATTTTGAGGTATGTGAAAGGTACCAAAATGTTTGGAATTTTATATAATGTTTCAGAACATTCAGATTTGGTTGGATACACAGATAGTGATTGGGCAGGAAGTGTTGATGATCGGAAGAGCACTTCTGGTTATGTTTTTCATATGGGTTCAGGAGCCATTTGATGGGCTTCTAAGAAGCAGTCCATTGTAGCATTGTCTACAGCAGAGGCTGAATATGTGGCAGCTACAGCAACAGCATGTCAAGCAGTTTGGATGAGAAGGATGTTGAGGAGCTTAGGCCAAGAGCAGGCAAAACCGACAGTGATTTTTTGTGACAATAGCTCAGCTATTGCATTGTCAAAGAATTCAGTGTTTCATAAGAGAACGAAACACATTGATACAAGGTTTCACTACATCAGAGAATTGGTGAACAATGGAGAAATTTTCCTAGAACATTGCAGGACTCAAGAACAGGTTGCAGACATCTTGACAAAGCCATTGGATCAGAAAAGCTTTGAATTTTTAAGGAAGTGTCTCGGTATGACTGAATTCCCAGCAGTTGAAATTAAAGGGGAGTGTTGAAATCTAATTTCAACTGCGCACCTCAAAACCACCGCAGCAAAACCACAAACCACCTTGATGTTTCTCGGACCGCTTTTGCGTGAAGGCAGTTTTCGTACAACAAGAGCCCGATACAATATAGTGTTGACGCGTGGCTCTCCCCATACATCATCATCTCTGACATCTCGGGACGTAAAGTTCAACATAAAAGTGGCTCCCGATATCTCCGTCCGCCATCCAATCTGCTCCATCGATCTCCGCCATCGATTGTCTCAACCTGCATACGGCCAACATTAAAAGCTTGGCGTGGAGTAAAATCAAGTTTCATTGACCATACCTTTTATTAATGAATTTTCATATGCGTAGGTAGATATTTATGTTTTTTTTTACAGCACTTAATGTTTCTTTTATGCTGGAGGTATGGGCAAGTCAACTATGTCTTTTAAAAAAAATCATTTTTGTATATGTTTTGTGTGTGTTCATTTTCGATAGAACGAGCGGAATGAGAAAGAGCTCGTGTGTTGTAATTTTGTGTGTTGGGCATCGTAAAACGAAGGAGCAGCGAAAAGAAAACTATATATTAATGCACAACAGTGCATAAAGAAAATGGTGGAGCGCATGTATTTATTTTAAGTTGGCCTTTGTTTTCTTTGCAAGAGAAAATGCACAGTAGTGCGGAAGCAGACATATAATGTTTTTGAGCTTCATATGTAATTTTTTTTACAGCAGTATGATATAAATTTATGTTACAGCAGTGAATGAAGATTTTACACAGCAGCGTAAAAATCATTTTGTAAAAGAGGCAGAGTATTTTGGTTGAATCTCTCTCAGCAAAGAGGATGAATATGTATAAGTGATTTTTGTTTTAATGAATAGAAATCCTTTTCTGGGTATGTAATACTCTGTTCTTCAGTCATTTTTTTTAAAGCTTCCCTGTGCACAAAAGATCCTGTGGAGTAAAGGAAACATACCATTGCCTCTATATGTTTTATTTTGGTGTTTTTGGGATTTTACCAAAAAAATCCAAGTTTTGGGAGTGGAAAGACAAATTTCCTGTGAAATGGCACATCATAAAAGATGTTCCTTTCAGAAGATTCTTGCATATTACTATGCAAAGCAATCGAAGACAATCAATTGTATACAGTCGAGATACTCAGGAGGTGAATCAATGACTTTCATTTATATATATTCTAATGTCTTTTCCATCCCATTACAGCTTTGAAAATGATCATATAGAGGCTATGAAATGATTGAATAAGTGACTATCATCCATATGAATTAACGAATTCGCAGGATGAAATGAGGAAGGGGGAGGAAATGCTTGAAATATTTAAGAATCATGTTTGGATGACCTCACTGCTCGACGAAATTGCTTTTGCCAGGAAGAAGTGGAGTGGAAGTATCGATAAGAAGGCCACCGCCACATAATCATGACCAAGAACATCAGCAACACCAGCAGCAATTAGAAGAGGAGGAGGTCGTGGCGGTGAACAAGAGGAGGCAAGAAGAAGAGACTGATCACAACAACGAACTAGAATCTGAATTTGAAGTCAGTCAGGAATCTAATTTGACCAGTCACAGCCCAGGTAATGACAACAAAAATCAAGAAGATGAAGAGACTAACATCGACACTCAGAGTGAATCTGAATCTGAGTGTGAAGATATTCATGAAACCCAGATTATTGTGATCAGTGGTGGCAGTCACAACACAACTAGCAACATTTGCACAAAGGAGGAGGAGAAAGGAACAAAAGAGGAGTCTGAGTGAACTGTGAAGAGATTTCATAGTTTTTAATTAGCTTTATTTGTCTGTGAAATGTAATTTTGTTGGACGATTAAAAAAACTTGTTTTGTTTCTTGTTTGTGGGCTACTGTTGCAATGCAGTAAATGAGGTTCAAATTCAGCGAAAGAGTTTCATGTTGTCGTATTTTTGAACGTCTTTTTCTAAGGATTAATTCGAAGGTATCTATTTCAGTACACATTTTCTGTTCTATAACTTATTATACATACGCAATAGAATTGAACAGTTTTAATTCTGAGTCTGAGAGCAAATTGTCCTGGAAAAGGAGAGCTCGTTTAGATACTTTTTGTTAATGTCTCTGTAAACATGAAGAAATAAAACAGCTGAGAAATTGTTTTTCAGAGTAGGAACTAGCAAGAAAATTTATTTTGTTCCTTTCATTTGCTACTCTGATCTTTTGGAAATTTTAACAATTCATCTTTAAAGGAAATAAAATGCTTCTAATTAGAAGATAAGATTTTCCCTGTTTCACGTTCTTAATATCCAAATTTTTGATTTACCAATATCTGAATTGATCATAATTAGTGTTCTCCTGATTTTTAAATGGGAATGATTTTCTAGCTTGGGATATAATTTAGTCAGATTGCCGTGTAATAGTACTTTTACAATGCCTTTTTCATAAACAAATTTATGAATATGTTTCTTTTCGCAATTCCAAAACATTTTTTCACAGTGATTTTAAGAATTTCTTGTTAAATGTATTTAAAAAATAAGTCTTGAGAGTTTAACTTGTATATAGATTTCCAACACCATTTTTTTTCTTTTTCAACGTATTCATTTACATCTATATTTTGTATTTGAATTTCATTATATATCTGCAAATCTTTACTACAACATCTGCTTCATCGCTTATTTTTATTTTTATTGATTTTAAGAATTTTTTGTATTTACAAAAAAGCTTTGACAGTTTAACCTATATAGATTTCTAACACCATTTTTTCTCTTCTTCAACTTATTCATTTACAATTATCTTTTGTATTTGAATTTCACTATATATTTGCAAATCTTTATTACAACATCCTCTTCATCCTTTATATTTTTTGTATTCTCTTTTTAGTTTTGGTTGAGATTAAACTATTCTTCAACAAATTCTTCCTTATCATTGTTTCCATCTTGAAGTTACAAAGAATATGTCATATTTGCTAGATGATAAAACTCTTGGTTGGTTAAAAAAAATTTCTGAAGCTTTTATATTTTCTAGGTGATAAAACCCTTGGTTGGTTATAAATTTTTTCAACACCTATTAAAGCTTGTAGGTTTTTTTTGTATAAGCCTTTGTTTCCTCTTAAAATTTTCCTTGTTAAGAAAAAATATGTCACCAATTTTTGGTAAATTATTGATGATCCACTATAAGATTTCACTTCTCTTTCAATACTTTCCCAATTAGGACTTGAGTTATTCATGAAGTCATTGAGACCTAGTTGATATAAGGTGATAGATGCTTATTAGTGTATATATTATGTGGTTGGGTTAGTTTATGATGAATAACTCGTGAAGGCAACTACTACTGCTAATAATAGAGAAGGTGGTTGTTGTTGATGATAATGATTGCCACAATCTATAAAAGCTAACTTTAGTTTATTTAATCTTATGGAAAATGATAACAAATTAATTCTTTTATTTTAGCAATTTGTTTCAATGCTCATAAATATTGGAGAGAATGTTATGAAATGACTACCTCATTTATAGGCAATGGTTTCGCAAAGGTTTAGCAGCAACTTTGTTCTAACTAAAATTTGAAGCCATCTTAAGAAATCTCTCATTTATCATATTAATTGTATTTTGATTGTACATAACGTTCCTAATCACAACCATGCTCTCAATGGAGGAAATACCAACTTCTATGAGGGGGATGAGATATGGCATATTGCTTTTAATATCAACATTATATGTTATAAAACACTTCTCATTTTTTCAATTCGTCTATAACTATATAAAGATGCTACAACCCTAAGCTTCGCATCCATATAAGGTAATTAGAGCAATGCGAGTGTCAAAAATAAGTTTCACTTTCTCCTAAAACCAAACATTTGTTCATTTACAATTTTCTCAAAACCGAAATAGGTCTTCCATCATTCATTAATCATTTTCTCATTGTTATATTTCCTCTTAAAATCATGTTGAAGCTTGAAGCTTTTCTAGATATTTGTATGAATTAACTTCTTCTATGTTGTTAGTGTAAGTGATTGTCACCTCTTGTCATAGCCATTATTTTTTTCTAAGCAAGTTTGAAGTTTATCATTCCTATATATATATATTTATATATATATATATATATATTATATATATATATATATCCTTCTCGTAATTCAACGTCGCCACCCATTCTTTTTCCATGGTTTGAAATCTTGGCTTAGTTATACTCCTTACAGTTTTGGAATTAGGATGCCCAAAACATGTTCAAGATATCCTAGAAGCTTTACTTCACACTAAAATATTATGGTGTATACTACTCATGAGAGTATCAACTTCAATGTCGCTTATTCCTTTAGCGTTACATCTCATAATCTATCATCATTCTAATTTAATGTTCATATTCAAATGCTAAGTGGATTAGCTATTTTATACAAAGTATATCTCTTGCTCTCATTCAAGCTTCCATAAATTCATGATGAAACAAGGTCCATGCTACAAGTTCCACCATCCACCAACTCCAAAAGGACCCCTTATCCTTATACCTATTATATAATGGAATAATATCCTTTATCCCATGCCCCATACTTATCTTCCATATTGAAAGATAGTGGGGTTTTTCTTTCTTGTGAGGTCACTATATAAGGTCCCATATATCACTCGTCATCTTAAGCAACATATAACTGTTTTTGTCCTAGCGCTTACCCTCGGGCCTACCCAATGGGGTAAGTTACATGAATAATGAAATTTATTGTAATGTGACTGTAATTTTTACTATAGATTCAAACTGCTTATGTAATCTACTAAAACAAAATACTTGAATCTACTCTACTCATCAGCAGAAACAAAAATTGATCAATGAAAACACTAAGCATAAAAGGAAGAATTTCAATCGCACATAACACAATATTTTTATGGGGAAATCTACTACTTAAAACACTGACTATCTATATTGCATTAACGAGAATATATGAGAAGAAAATATGATTCTTGTTCAACCGAAACAATCTTTGCACATGTACAATCTATCTCACTACTTCACAAACCAACTCAAGCCAATACTTAGCCAAATTTGTTGCCTACCAAGCCCTACTTCCTTGCGTATTTTCCAAGGGAATTAGCCCATATTTAATTGGGAAAACCCTTCTCCACAACTATGCAATCCATTCATAGGCCTTCTACTCATTGCATGCACCATCTATACAAATTCAAAAATTACACAAATTATAGTACACTGTCCTTGAACTCTAATCTCCATTGGGTCTTTCTCATAACTCACATGCATGAGTTGTTTATGTGTGAATTATCAATTAATTGACTGAGCATTGAAGCTGCTCCCCAATACTAGACCTCCTATTAGTTCCTCCAACAATTGGAACTGGCTTAACTCACTTTAACTGAGTTAGACTAAATTAATTAATTACAACTCAAAAGAACTCAACCTATACCCCTAAAATTTAGGAATCTCTCTACATGACTCTAGATAGACTTTCAACTTAAACTTACTGAGCCAAATAAGTCAACTTAACTTAGTTAACTATTACAAGTTGTTATGAGAATAGAATTTCGATTTAATTCCTGATTTAATTCAAGGACAAATTATATTGGGATTTTCTTATTGCTATTTTTAACATTCCCTCTGAGCAAGAAAGGGGTTATCTGCTACTTTGATCCTGCCTCTATGAAACTCAAATTTTCATCTTGACAATGCCTTTGTCAAAATATTTTCATCGTGCTCCTCTATAGGAATGTACTCTGACAATATGATTCTCTTCTACTCACAATCTCTAATATGGTGATACCACATGCCAATATGCTTGGACTGATCATGAAAAAATGGATTCTCAGAGAGTTTGATTCAAATCTCATTGTCACAATAAGTCATTGTTGGATCCATCTGCTGACCAAACAAACCAACAAGAATCTTCCTCATCGAGATAGCCTCACAAGCTACTTGACTAACAACCATGTACTCTGATTTCGTTGAACTCAGTGCAACTAATCTTTTCTTTTTGTTGTCACAAGAAACTATTGTTGACCCAATACTGAAGATTCCCCCTGATGTGATCTTCCTATCAAATGGACTCCCTACCCAATATACATCTGTGAAGCCTTGAAGCTTCACTCTCTCTGTCCGTATGTACCAAAGACCAAACTGAGTGGTGCCTCTAAGGTATCTCAACACATGTTTGGCTGCCTTCCAATAAAGTTTGGTAGGCTTAACCATAGCTTGACTAAGTTGGTTAACTTCATAACACCTCTGGTTATGTGTTCATCAAATACATAAGTGAACCCACCAGCTATCTATAAATAGTAGCCACTTCACATGAAGTAGGATTCTCCTTCCTCTAGTTACCAACTAGTGGAGTTTCCAAGGGTTTACTTCTGTCCATGTGGAACTTTTCCAGTATCTCATTGGCATACTTTCCCTCAGAAGAATTATAGAAGAATTGGAATGATAAACTTCAAACTTGCTTAGAAAAAAATAATGGCTATGACGGGAGACGTGACAATCACTTACACTAACAACTTAGAAGAAGTTAATTCATACAAATACATAAAAAAGCTTCAAGCTTCAACATGATTTTAAGTGGAAATATAACAACGAGAAAATGATTAATGAATGATAGAAGACCTATTTCAGTTTTGAGAAAATTGTAAATGAACAAATGTTTGGTTTTAGGAGAAAGTGAAACTCATTTTTGACACTCTCATTGCTCTAATTGTCTTATACTAGCTAATGGAGTTTATAATAGAAGAATTGGAATGATAAAGTTCAAACTTGCTTAGAAAAAAATAATGGCTATGACGGGAGATGTGACAATGACTTACACTAACAACATAGAAGAAGTTAATTCATACAAATATATATAAAATCTTCAAGCTTCAACATGAATTGAAGTGGAAATATAACAATGAGAAAATGATTAATGAATGATGGAAGACTTATTTCAGTTTTAAGAAAATTGTAAATGAACAAATGTTTGGTTTTAGGAGAAAGTCAAACTCCTTTTTGACACTCTCATTGCTCTAATTATCTTATATGGATGTGAAGCTTAGGGTTGAAGCATCTTTATAATTATAGATGAATTGAAAAAATGAGAAGTGTTTTATAACATATAATGTTGATATTAAAAGCAATATGCCATATCTCATCCCCCTCATACAAGTTGATATTTCCTCCATTGAGAGCATGGTTGTGATTATGAACCTTATGTACAATCAAAATGCAATTAGCATGATAAATGAGAGGTTTCTTAAGTTAGCTTCAAAATTTATTTAGAACAAAGTTGTTAATCCTTTGCTAAACCATTGCGGATAAATGAGGTAGTCATTTTACAACATTATCTCCAATATTTATGAGCATAGAAACAAATTGCTAAAATAAAAGAATTAATTTGTTAATATTTTCCATAAGATTAAATAAACTAAAGTTAGCTTTTATAGATGGTGGCAATCATTATCATCAACAACAACCACCTTCTCTATTATTAGCAAGTTGTAGTTGCCTTCATCAGTTGTTCATCATAAACTAACACAACCACATAATATATACACATAAGCATCTATCACCTTGTATCAACTAGGTCTCAATGACTTCATGAATAACTCAAATCCTAATTGGGAAAGTATTGAAATAGAAGTGAAATCTTATAGTGGTTAATCAATAATTTACAAAAAATTGATGACATATTTTTCCTTAACAAGGAAAATTATAAGAGGAAACAAAGGCTTATATAAAATATTAAACTTACAAGCCTTAATAAGCTTTGAAAAAATTTCTAACCAACTAAGGGTTTTATCACCTAGCAAATATAACAGCTTCAAAAAAAACTTTTTAACCAACCAAGAGTTTTATCACCTAGCAAATATGACATATTCTTTGTAACTTCAAGATGGAAACAATGATAAAGATGAATTTGTTGAAAAATAGTTTAATCTCAACCAAAGATTAAAAAAAAAAAAATACAATAAATATGAATGAAAGATGAAGAGGATGTTGCAATAAGGATTTGCAAATATATAATGAAATTCAAATACAAAACATAAATATAAATGAATAAGTTGAAAAAAGAAAAAATGGTGTTAGAAATCTATATAGGTTAAACTCTCAAAGCTTATTTTTAAAATACATTTAAAAAAATTCTTAGAATCAATAAAAATAAGGGATGAAGCGGATGTTGTAACAAAGATTTGTAGATATATAATGAAATTCAAATACAAAATATAAATGTAAATGAATCCGTTGAAAAGAAAAAAAATGGTATTGGAAATCTATATATAAGTTAAACTCTCCAGACTTATTTTTTAAATACATTTAACAAAAAGTTCTTAAAATCACTGTGAAAAAATGTTTTGGAATTGCAAAAGGCATTGCAAAAGTAATATTACACGGCAATCTGACTAAATTATATTCCAAGCTAGAAAATCATTCCCATCTAAACCTTTCATAAAACCAGGTCTCATTACGTAGGGATTTAAAAATCAGGAGCACTAATTATGATCAATTCAGATATTGGTAAATCAAAAATTTGGATATTAAGGACGTGAAGCAGGGAAAATCTTATCTTCTAATTAGAAGCATTTTATTTCCTTTAAAGCTGAATTGTTAAAATTTCCAAAAGATCAGAGTAGCAAATGAAAGGAACAGAATAAAAATTTTCTTGCTAGTTCCTACTCTGGAAAACAGTTTCTCAGCTCTTTTATTTCTTCATATTTATAGAGAAATTTAACAAAAAGGCAGAGAATCTATCTAAACGAGCTCTCCTTTTTCAGGAGAATTTGCTCTCAGACTCAGAATTAAAACTGTTCAATGCTATTGCGTCTGTATAATAAATTACAGAACAGAAAATGTGTACTGAAATAGATACCTTCGAATTAATCCTTAGAAGAAGACGTTCAAAAATACGACAACATGAAAGTCTTTCCCTGAATTTGAAACTCATTTACTGCATTGCAACAGTAGCCCGCAAACAAGAAACAAAAAAATTTTAATCGTCCAACAAAATTACATTTCACAGACAAATAAAGCTAATTAAAAACTATGAAATCTCTTCACAGTTCACTCAGACTCCTCTTTTATTCCTTTCTCCTCCTCCTTTGTGCAAATGTTGCTAGTTGTGCTGTGACTGCCACCACTAATCACAATACTCTGTGTTTCATGAATATCTTCGCACTCAGATTCAGATTCACTCTGAGTGTTGATGTTAGACTCTTCATCTGCTTGATTTTTGTTGTCATTACTGGGCTGTGACTGGCCAAATTAGATTCCTGACTGACTTCTTGAATAACAGTGCTCTGAGGTTCCTGAATAACAGTGCTCTGACATTCCTGACTGACTTCAAATTCAGATTCTAGTTCGTTGTTGTGATCAGTCTCTTGCCTCCTCTTGTTCACCACCACGGCCTCCTCTTCTAATTGCTGCTGTTCTTGGTCATGATTATGTGGTGGTGATAGTGATGGTGGCAAAGCAATACTTCCACTCTACTTCGTCCTGGCAAAGCAATTTCGTCGAGCGGTGAGGTCATCCAAACATGATTCTTAAATAATTCAAGCTATCCAAATGAACTCTCAACAAGTACTTGTAAGTTGTATAAAATTGTAAAAAAACACTAACCGAGAAGAATAAGAAAATAGGGCAATCTGAACCAGAACCCCTAGATGTGCCTCCTTGGACCCTTTGTTCGCCCGAGGCAGCTTCAGCGTAAGCTGCATCTAATATTAGATTTCTCGCGATAGTACTTGTCCACACTCTATGTCTAATACTTGTAAGGATGTGCTTCTTATTGAAAGATTTGATCACAAAAAGCCTTGCTTTCTCGTATAGAGTGATAAAATTGGGAAGGTTGTAGTCATCCCTAAAGACTTCACTGCCACTCCCACTTCCACTTTGCCATCCAAGGCCTTGCATCCTTCCAAATCTCCCTAGTAGCTGGTGATGATAAGAGTGATGATGTGGCTGCAGTGTTGCTGGTTCAAATTGAGGACCATTGGGTTGGTGATAAAAATAATTATGGTAGGCCTGGTTATTATGACCATCATAACAATGAGGAGTATAGCCATTTAGATAATATCTATCTGAGATATTATCAACTAAGTTTACAGAATGGAGATGGTGAGGAACATGAGGGTATCCATATACACATCTATATGGATACACATATGGGTATGGATATGGATAACGATATGGACATCCATATGTAGACTGGTATAAGTATCCACTAGATTCATAGTCATATTCATGTGAATATGGGTATGTATGAGATCCATATTCATAATGGACTTACTCACCATGAGGTGAGGTTGTTGTCTGGTCACAATGCTTTCAACATTGTTATTATATCCATATGGATATGCATATATTGTACACTAGTGTAAGTATCCATTAGATCTATAATCATATTCATGTGAATATGGGTATTCATGAGATCCATATTCATAATGCACTTGCTCTTGAGGTTGTTGTCTCACCATTGTCATAATGGTGTCTGCAATGCTTTTAACATTCTTATTTTATCCATATGCATACTGGATTTTCTCTTAAGGTTGGTGTGTCACCATTATCATATTGGTGTATGCACTGCGTTCAACATTGTTACTAGGGTTTGAGCTAGCTTCACCATTGAGGGGTTGATCTGCCATTTGACAAATATTTTCCAAGGGTCACCAATAATCTCTATTTTTTTGTATGATTATCTTTATAAAAACTAAGTTGTCTTCTTCTACCCAAGCTTATGAATTTTTATCTCAAAACTACCTTTCTTTAATTTTTATCTCAAAACTATCTTTCTTCTGCCTAGACTTCAGCTTGAGTGATAATAAGGATGAGGATAAACTTCATCACTGCAACATGCAACTCACTACCCGAAAAGACATTTATCAGAACATTGTTAAGGTAAAAAGATAAAAAAATATTCTCAAACACAAATGTAGGAAAAGAATTTATTAAAATAAAACATAAAAAATTGTTAAAATAGAAATTTATATATATCCATATAAAGTACCTGAAGAATCATGGTCCCACTTGATATGAAACCAATCAATCTGAAAAATCATGGTCCCACTTGATATGAAACCAATCAATCTTACTTTCCATTTAGGGAAAAATTGTGTCTATAAACTCAAAATTGAAATTAAATTCTTTTAAAAAAATATGAACTAGTTAAACTAACGTGTTAAATTAGAAAAATTGTATATAAAATAGCTAAAGAATAATGATCTAGTAGCAGTTACAGCTACCAATAAATCCCAGGCTATCGGGCCATAAATAAAGGGTAGTAGTATATGCCCACCGTTCAATTTTGTTTGGGCTGAAATCGAACGGTCGGCATATACAGCCGCCTTTCATTTATAGCCCAATAGCCTAGGAAATATGGCTCGCCAGCAGTTACAGTCACACTCGTATTATGAAACCAATCAATCGTACCTTTCCCTTTAGAAAGAAAATGTGTCTTTGAACTCAAAACTCAAGTTAAAATCCTTAAAACATATGAAGTAGTTAAACTGAACCCACTGATGAACATGTACTTAAATCATTCTAAACTCCACTCATGAACATGTATTTAAATCATTCTAAACTAAGCGGGAAGAAATCAAAATTACATCTCAACTCATAAATATTCATTTATGAATTTCCCATTTGTGTCCCTAGATAACATTGGAAAAAATTTAAAATGATATATTTTATTTTGTTCAAAATAAATAAAAATATTATGTGTAAATTTAAAAAGGGTATTAATTTCATTTGTATATCAAATATTTTACTTTGAGTATTGTGCTTATAATGACAATATATTTGGTTATTATTATTAATTAATTATTTTAATAAACTAAAATATCAATATTTAATCAAAAATTAATGTGGACCAAATTTTAATATGTGATTATCCAAATATATATAGATATATATATATGATAATTTTAATATATTAATATTTTCAATTTTGACAATAAGTAGTGTTTATCATTCGTCATAATTCTGGGTGAATTAAAATATTAAGATTTTTTATATAAATAATTAGGGGAGTGGTTGACTTCCGAATAGGGTTTCTAGAATTTAAAAAAAAAAATGAATGATCTAGATTTAATAGTCTAAAATATTCTTTGTTATATACATGATTTATCTCATAAAATCAAAGATATGTTTCCTACCTCCACTCTTATTCTATGAGGATTTGTACACATGAGCATCTTAATGACTATTCTCAACAATTTAATTTGTATAGTCGTGCTAGTTAATAAATGGTCACATTTGTATTTAGTTGAAAAATTAGATATATATATAAAAATTATATATTTCTCAATTAACTCATTTTCCATAGTTTTTGTATATAAAATATTTTGGAATTCTCAATTATATTTATATAGTGGTGCATGTTAATGAAAGGAAAAATTTGTATTTAGTTGAAAAAATAAATATATGGAAAAATTATATATTTCTCAACTAACTCATTTTCCATATTTTCTCTATATAAAATACTTGGAATTCTAAATTATATTTATATAGTGGTGCTAGTTAATAAATAGACAAATTTGTATTTAGTTGAAAAATTAAATATATAGAAAAATTATATATTTCTCAACTAACTCATTTTCCATATTTTTTGTGTATAAAATACTTGGAATTTTCAATTATATTTTTAGGGCAGGAAATTACTTTTTTCACTACATTTTTTCAGGTTAATTTTAACCAAATCACATACTTGGAATTCTTAATTCCTAACTAGTGGGAGGAATTGCCTCGAAAGTTATGGAAATTCCAATCATATTTAGAAAAAACCTGGCAATGATTTTTGTAAATCTAAGTTATAGTTGTTAAACTTCAAAATTTTAGGGTTCCTAGACATTTTTGATGGTGTTAAATCTATTTCTACCATCAAAAACATGATTCAAACACTGCATTTACAAGATTTTTTTAAATTTGTTTGCCCAGATTCCAGTCACTTTTGGCGGTCACGGCAATTCCTCCGCCACGGTAGACAACTCCATATTTTTTAGGCTGGGAAATCACCTTTGAGACATTTTTCTAGTTAAGTTTATTTTTTTTAAACTTGAGTTTAAGTTGTTTAAGTGCCCCAAGAGTCTTTTAGGGTACTAAATCCTTTAATACATTTAAAAATATATTTAGACAATGAAAAATCATAACTTACTTGAAATGATATGTAACCAGTAATAATTGTCAAATTTCATATATATATATAATATAATATATAATATATGTTTGTTTGAAATTCTATGTTTCCCTATTTTATTTTTTAACTTTATCTTATTTATTTTATCATATTTGTTCATTTAACCTGGATTACACGCCCAAAGAAGTTAGATGGATTTAGACTTTTTAATTATTAACCATAATAAAATATAATTATAATTATAATCATTAATTAGCTAGTTTAATTTCCTCATTTAAATATGCTATATTCCACATGAATACTATGGGTTTTCAAAAACATGGAATATCATGGGTCAATACCATTGTTGCTCAATAAAAAACAGCCCGCAACACCATGGGTCAATACATTGCTCAATAAAAAACAACCCGCAACACCATGGGTAAATGCCATTGCTCCTGAATAAAAAAACAACCCGCAACACCATGGGTCAATAACATGGTTTTTCAATCAAAAAGTTCTAAAGTTAAGATGGATCTAGCCTATTTTAATTATTAACTATAATCAATTATAATTATAATTATAATCATTAATTTAATAGTTTAATTCAGTCCTTTAAATATGCTATATTCAACATGAATATCATGGGTTCTCAAAAACATGGAATTCCATGGGTCAAATTAACTTTAACTACCCAACTAAAATTAATAACAATAATTGTGTCCATAGGCCTCAACCACATGGAAAGATTTTTAAGTTAGGTATTGTATGTAACATTTTGACACCTATTAATATGTATTATATATTATAAATATATATATATATAAATATATATATACTATATAATGTTTTTCTCCCTTTTTTATTTTTTTTGAACTTTCTCTTTTTATATTTTACAATTTTGTTTCATTTACAATGGATTTACGAAGTGCCCGAGGAGTTAGATGGACTATACCTTTAATTATTACCTATAATAATATATATATATTATAATCATTAATTTGCTAGTTTAATTTCATCATTTAAATATGCTATATTCCACATGAATACTATGGATTTTCAAAAACATGGAATACCATGGTTCAATACCATTGCTGCTCACTAAAAAGCAACTTGTAACACCATGGGTCAATACCATTGCTTCTGAATAAAAAACAACCTGCAACACCATGGGTCAATACCATGGCTTTTCAATCAAAAAGTTCTTGAGTTAAGATGGATCTAGGCTAGTTTAATTATTAACTATAATCAATTATAATTATAATTATAATCATAAATTTAATAGTTATTAATCGGTCCTTTAAATATGCTATATTCACATGAATACTATGGGTTCTCAAAAACATGAAGAGATTTTGTAAGGTTAGGTTATGTTATGTAAATATTTTGACACAACCTTCATTATATATATATATATAATATATATATATATATATATATATATATATTATATATATTATATATATATATAAACTATGTTTTCCCCCAATTTTTTATTTTTTTTAACTTTATCTTATTTATATTTTACCATTTTTTGTTTCATCTTAACACTGGATTTACGGAGTGCTTAGAGGGAGTTTAGATGGATCTAGACTCTTTTAATTATTAACTATAATCAAATATAATTATAATTATAATCATTAATTTGCTAGTTTAATTTCCTCATTTAAATATGTTATATTCCACATGAATACCATGGATCAATACCATTGTTGCTCAATAAAAAACAATCAGCAACACCATGGGTCAATACCATTGTTTCTAAATAAAAAAAGAACCCGCAACACCATGGGTCAATACCATTACTTTTGAATAAAAAACAACCCACAACACCATGGGTCAATACCATGGATTTTCAATCAAAAAGTTCTTGAGTTAAGATGGATGGATCTAGGCTAGTTTAATTATTAACTATAATCAATTAGAATTAGAATTAGAATCATTAATTTAATAGTTTAATTTCGTCCTTTAAATATGCTATATTCCACATGAATACCAGGGGTTCTCAAAAACATGGAATTCCATGGGTCAAGTTAACTTTAACTACCCAACTAAAATTAATAACAATAATTGCATCCATAAGCTCTCCAACCCACTATGGAAGAGATTTTGTAAGGTTAGGTTATGTTATGTAAACATTTTGACACACTTAATATATATACTGTCAAATTACATAAAAATAAAAAATTAAATAAAATAAAATTAATCTAGATGCTTGGTAGGTCCAAAGTTAACATGGATCTAGGCTATTGGGTCAAGATGTGCTCTCGTGCTCAATATGGAAGAGATGTTGTAATGTCTTATACTGCCCTATAAACATTTTGACTTGGTCAAATTACATAAAAATAAAAATAAAAATAATTAAAATAAAATTGAGGTAAACTAATTAATTTATTATTGGCATGTTTTTGGTTCCAAGTTTTAACAACCCATGGTTTTGTCAATGGTGTGTGTGTGTATATATATATATATGGAAGAGATGTTGTAATGTCTTATATTGCCATAAACATTGACATGGTTCAAATTACATAAAATAAAAATAAAATAATTAAAATAAATGAGCGGTAAACTTAATTTTAATTTATTATTGGCATGTTTTTTGGTTCCAAGTTTTAAAACCCATGGTTTTTGTCAATGGTGTGTGTTGTTGTATATAGTATATATATTATATATATAGATACCAGCCTAGATTCGTCTTAACTCTAGATTTGCCAAACAACAAGAGCAATTAAATTTGTTTTACTTTGGATCTACCAAATGCTAAGAAAAATCAAATCTCTTGCAAACCTCTTTTAAGGTAAAAATAGATTTGATCCCTCTTGGTGCTAGTAGATGGGAATTTAAGATGTATCTAGGTTGGTTTTAGTTTGAATTTTTTTTTAGAGTAGGATTATTTTTACTTTTATTTCTATTATTTTATTATTTGTGGAAATTACATCATCTCTACCATACTAGGATGGAGAGTGACTCTCATTGCAAGAAACTAGGAACTCATATAAATAAATGTCTTACATTGATATGCATCAATCCATGATAAACATCAAGACACTTGTCTAAGCAAGTGGTGATTTCACTCCAACAATGATTTTCTTGTAAGAATCGCGTGATTTGTTTTCAAAAAATCTAAAATTGGGAGTGTTTGAATAATTCTTTAATGTTATAAATGGATTCAACACCTTTAAGAACCTGTGGAAATTTGAGAGCTATAAATTGGACTTTCAAAAAATTACACTGGATTCATCAAAAACTTGCTGGAAAAAAAAAGACATTTATGAGTGAAATCCTCGCATGTTTAGACTATGCTCTCCATGATACATATCAGATTGTCCACATTAAAAAAACATAAAAATAAACTAAATTCTAACTTTATCATGGAAATTCTTAGCTTGTAAATAGATCTTGTTATAATACCATGGTTTTGTCAGAATAATAGAGAAATTTAAAGTCTCCTATTATATTAATTTTTTATGTCTTGTAATTTTGTTTAGACTAATTGTCCTAATTAGTCATTGTTAGTTTTCAGATACTATATTCTAGGTCTCAATTCAACTAGATTATAATCCTATATATGTACGTGTGTGTTTCTTTGATGAATTAAGTGTGGGTGAAGCAATCTCTTGTGCGAGCAACTATTTCACCTGTGAGTTGTAACTCATCTTACAATCATTTGTCTTCCATAATTTTTGAGTTGGTATTAGAGTTGAGGATGTGAGAGTCGAGGCCATGATTATTATGCCGGGTGTGGTTGTTGCGAAGAGACAAAACATGAGATCATAGAGTAGTTGTGTTTGGCGGTGATCTCTTGTGAGTGTGGTGTTGAGTCTAAGCACTATGTTGAGCAACTAGTGAAATTGTGCACTGAAAGAAGAAATTGGGACTGTCATTATAGAAATTTTCAGCCTAAAATTTCCCATGAAATATTTCTGTAATCCCCATGTCATAATATGTAAAGCAATCAAAATCATTTAAAGTTAAAAAGATGTTCATGTAAATATTTTGGAGCGAAAAGAAGAAAAACTACTTTTAATTGTATTTTTGGTTTATCTCCTTATAGGATTACTTAAATTTCAAGTCTAGGCACTTTTTGGATACGGAATTAATTTCCACATCCAACGAGTACTCATTATGCATAATTTTGAGAAGACCCATATTGTTGAAAATTGAAGATACAATAAAAAAATGTGTTCAACATGCTTTTTTAATGTATCTTCAATTTTTAACAATATGAGTCTTCTCAAAATTACGCACAATGGATACTCGTTGGATGTGGAATTTAATTATGAATCCAATGAGTGTATACACTTGAAATTTGATTAAACCTATAAGAAGATAAGACAAAAATATAATTAAAAAAATATATAGTTTTTCTTTTTATCCCTCCAAAATTCTTAACTATTATTTTATTTTTTTTCATTAGGATATCACTTTTAGGCTAAAATTTCCTCTAATGCATGTTCCACATGACCAGTGAGTTAGAATGAGGGTATATGTGTGGTTGTTATTTGTTGTAGTTTGGCTTGTTAGATACAACAAAGTAATGGTACTACTACATGCAAGAACCTTATGTTGATTTTTAGAATTAGGGTTTTGAAGGATGATAATCTTGTCCATTATAAGAGTTGTCATGAGCTCTAGTATCTAATTTTTCATGTGAAGTCCAAATATTGAAACGACCACATCTAGAGATGAGGATTTCAAATTCAATTTCCTCTCAAAAAAATCTGCCTATGTAATAACATGCAAATATTCATCTTTGACTTGAAAATTTTGAAGAACCCAATTAGTGATGGTCACAGAGTCCGTAATCACTAAGACTGTGGGTTGTGAATCCATTGTCTATGATCTTGCAATGAAATAATGGTGAATTTTCAAAACATTTAACGTCAAGGAAATATTTACTCAAAAGGCCCATGCAACACTAAATTAGAAGTCAATATTTTCTTTTGAATGGTATCTACATTTCATCAGGTGTATCAAATAGTTAATGTGTGCAAAGACTTCCTTTACAAATGATATAAAAATTTAGATAGGTGGATGATATGGATATCTAGATAATGGTTTGATACTACTTTTTAATTTTTATTCTTTTTAATGGGAATTATGTGATCATAAATTAATTAAATAAAAAATTGGGATTTGCGGTTGCAAAGGAGCTATTGTAGAATTAGCAAGGCAAAATTAAGATTATTGTCCAAAGTTTGATTGTGAAAAAACGTTTTTGCATGGGGATATTGTATAATATTTCTATGGACTCTATGCTACATGGAGCTATTGTATAAATTTTCTACAAAATTTGTTGCTTTGGGTTTATGTAGACTTGTTTTGATAGTACGATATTTACTTGAATTTTTTTTTTTTTCTTGCATCCCCTAAAGTAGAAAATCATTGTTTCCTACTTGTGAATTATTGTTGATTGATTTGAAGTTGGAGAAAAGTTTGTTTCAAATTGGTTAATCTTCTGAGAAATTTGTATATAAATGAAGCAACCAAGTTGGATGGCAACAATTATGTCAATTCGTAGTTTAAAATGTAGGCATTGATGGAAGGATACAATGTCTGGTTGAAATCCAGTGGTGATGAAGCAAAGCAAGAGGTCTTGTGAGAGGTAAGAGAATGAGGTGAAAGTGTTGTTCAGAATGTCCATAAAAGACAATATTATACCTCACATCAGATAATACAACACATCTAACAAGACATGCACAACACTTAAAGATTTGTATGATTCAAATAATACAAATCAATTCTTATCCTTGAAGTATAATCTTCTTTCCTTTACAATGTTTCTTTCCATTACAATGGAAGAAAATGAAAACATCATTAATTTCATTTCAATAATTAAAGACATTAAAGCTAAACTGAGAGAAATATGTGAAACAATATCTAACATTGACCTTAGCCACTCTAAACTTAAATGGAATGTTAGATGACTATTAGATGTTTGTCATAGTCCTTGCAACAAAGGAGAAGGCTCACACCTCTAATGAGTTTGTAGGTATATTCATGCAGGTAAAAGAAATGCTAAGGAACTTTATACCTCAAAGTTCTAAATTCGCATTGATGACAAAAGAGAAGTTGTCTTCTAAAGGGAATCCTCGGGAAGGTAATAAAAGAGGAAATCTACCACATGAAAATCCATAATTTGAAAACCCACCATTTTCAAAGCCACAACAAGGTATGACATCTCCAAAGGTTGATGTTAGGGTTAAATTTCATTATTGTGGCAAGTTTGGACATTATTCTAGAGATTGCATGAAAAGAATGTATTACGAATCCAAATGTAGAAATAGAAGGCGCACTGGTCATTTTGTTGATAGAGGAGAAACAATGAAAGGTGACATAAAAAATATTGAACTTTTATTTTAGAGGCTACACTGTCTAGTAAAATAAATTATTCAAATACATGGGGTTTTTATTTTAGAGCCTCCATCCAATGTCCTATAAGAAGCTCTAGTTTGATAACTTTCCTGAAACTAATAATGATGCAAATATATATCTTGGAGATGATTGTTCACACCAAATTAAATGGTATAGTGATCTATCTGTGACATTACCAAATGGTTATGTTAAACAAATTCACAATGTGATGTACGTGCTTTGCATTAAGATAAATATAATCTCAATTTCTACTATAACAAATCAAGGTTTGAAGGTAGATATTTTAAATTCACACTGTGTGGTGAATGATATGTAGGATCACTTCAAGGTCATTGCAACATGAGATATAATTGAATGTTTATATAAGATTAACGTGATAAAGAAAAATCATCAAGCATTGGCATAGACAAACATAACAATACAAGTTCTTTGGAACCAAAGGTAAGGCCAAATTAATTATCATGATTTATTATTACTTCAAAATGAATGGTAGAAGTACTTGCAATTCTTAAGAACAAATATTTTGCATGTGAAGGGTGTGCATTAGGGAAGATGCATAGGGAAGAGTTTCCTACTCATACAAATGGAAGAAAAAGGGATATTCTTGAACGTATGCATGCAAATGCACATGGTTTATACAGACAAATTAGGTGGAGCATATTATTTTTTTATATTTATTGATTATTGTACAAAATATACATAGGTCTACTTCACGAGAAAGAAAATTGATGTATTCCAATTTTTTAACATTTTCAAAAATATGGTTGAGAAACAAATAGGAAAAGACATCAAGATCCTTCAATCAGATCAAGATGGAGAATATACTTTAAGTGAATTCATCAAATAATGCAAATCCTGTTGAATTTGTAACTATGTTCACTCTTCATAATGTACTTTTGGTCACTTGATGTAATTATATTTATCATTGTAAATAATATTTATAAATGCTTGAGTTAACAAAAAATTTATTTTGAGTCAAAATCTCATTATGGCTTTTAGAATATGTAAATTTATATTTTAAAATGAATTTTTGGCTACAAAAGTGACAAGTCAGCTTTTCTCCATGTCAAGTCATATTTTCTCCAATTCTAGTTGGCCCTAGCCAAGGGACGTGTCCATTCACTCTAGATATAGTACTATATAAAGGCAAGTTGAGCTCCTAATTTGGGCAATTCACATTCCACACTCAAGATAACTTTCAGGCAAGCGAAGAAGCACAAAGGAAGAAGCTCAAGTTTATTTCTCTTCTCTCTCATCATCTCACATGTGTGGATAAATGTCTCTCTTTTTTATTCACACTAAGTCTAGGCATTCTACTGTAGGGGATGAATTCTTGGATTTATGGGAAATTGTTACAGGGACAAAATTTCTAGTTTTATGGGAAACTGTTGCAGGGATGAAATTTCTAGGGAAACTCGCTATTACAGGAGGGTCAAAATTCTAGGTCAGATAGGTAGAACAAAGTGCAGGATTAGTTTCGGTGACTTGACTTGGAGGAGAAGACCAAGTTTGACCACAGGTTTAGGTGTGTCTCTTATTGAACATGAAGAATTTCTCTATTGAAAAGGTTGTTTCACTTTTCCATATAGTGGATTTTCCCAGGGGAAATCTTGTCTCTATTTTGTGTATTGTGATCTCTATTGTTCTACTGTTCCTTATGGTTGAATTTCTAAAGTATAATTACCAAATGATATAATTGGATTAAGATAAAAGAAGATCTACATCAAAATTAATTATTAGAATTTCATAAATATTGTGCTAACCCTAATTGCACTAGAAAATTAACATGGTATAAGAATTATGGTGACGAAACGAAGGTACATTGAGATCACTTTTGCAAAAACCCTAGAGAGATAATTTTATTAAAGTCCTTGTACATTGGAATCTATGGCTTCTTCCATGAAATTTGAGAACAAGCTAGAGGGTGCATCAAACTTTAGAGCTTGGAAAGTCATAATAGATCTCATTCTTTCCAAAAACAAAGTGTTGGATATTGTGGCGGGAGAGACTATCGAATCGACCGACGCAATTGGAAAGGAGAAGTTTAAGGAGGATTATATTATTTCCATGAGTCTAATAGTTGACTCTATTAGATATCATCCCATTCCCTACATTGCAAAGCATGATACCTCCAAGAAGATGTATGATTCCCTAACAAATCTCTACACCATAAAGAATGTTGGATAATCCATGAGTTTGAAGAATGATATCGAAAATATGAGAATGACTAATGATGACAATGTCGCTACATATTTCATGAGGATCTCACTAATAAGAGATAAAATTTCAGCTATTGGAGAAACTATCTCCGATCAAGAACTTGTGACTATAGCACTGAGTGGTCTCTCTAGATCATGGGATACATTTGCATCAGGCATAAGTAGTTGGAAATAAGCTCCTTCATTTGAGTAATTATGGACATAATTTGCTCAAGAAGAAGCAATATTGATGACTAGATACCGTCAGGATGAAGAGGTTCAAGCCCTTGCAACTCACTTTAAGAACAAGGGAAAGAAGAAGTTTAGATCTCAACATAAGAAGGGATTTTCTTCCTCTAAAAAGAAGAAAGACTTATAAAAAAATACAAAGTTATGGTTGCCAATAATATGGACATTTCAAGAGATATTTTAATAATATTTCTAACAAGAAAAAAGGGGAAATAAAATTCTTCCGTAGCAGAAATTGAAGAACATGAAAAACTAAAGAAGCCCAAAGGTGAAAAATATTTATTCTACTATTGTGCTTTGATAGGTTCCTTTGCAGAAGACAATGACATGTGGATGGTAGATAATGGAACATCAAGACATATGACCAGGGAGTGTGGGAATATTTCAAGCATGACATAAATGAAGTCTCAAAGGGTTGAATTAGGAGATAATAATAGTTATGCATTCAAAGGAGTTGGAAAGGCATCCATAGAGCTAGAATCTGGTAACCATGTTCATCCTAGAAATATCCTCTATGTACCAGGTTTGAAAAATATTTTTTTCTTTGTCTCTTGTTTACAAGATAAGGGGGATAGGGTTTTGTTTTTGGATGGAAAAGTACTTGTATGGTCAAATGGCTCTAGTATAGATGACGTCAGATTTATTGGGATTCATGATGGAAGATTGTATAGACTTGTGAGTCAACCAGAGTAGGTGTTAGTACATGATGAAATAGATCCAAGTGAGCTATGACACCGAAGGTATGGACATCTTCATTTTAGAGCATTTCCTGAATTAAGTGAAATAGTGTCAAGAGTTCCTAAACTACAAGTAAAGAAAGATGGCATATGTAAACATTGTGCTCTTGGGAAGAACATCAAAATACCATTTCAAATAGGGACAATAGATCTAAGAAAGCCTTAGACTTGGTCCATTCTAATATATGTGGTTTGATGCCCATAAAATCGCTTGGTGTTTCACTATACTATGTGAAATTTATTAATTACTTATCTTGTAAGATGTGGATGTATCTCTTAAAGATGAAAGATGAAGTATTTGAAAGTTCTAGGGATTCAAAGTTGAAGTGGAAAAATTTATAGGTAAAAGGATCAAGATATTGATATCTAACAATGGAGGAGAACACGGCTCAATGGAGCTGTTGTTTTATAAAAACAAGATGGGATCAAGAGGGATCTGATTGTCCCCTATAATCCACAACATAATGGTGTAGCAAAATGAAAGAATATGTCCATTGAAGAATATTTCAAGGCCATGATGCATGACTAGGAATTTCCATTATTCTTATGGGGCAAAGCATTATGGACAACTATGTATATTCAAAATTGAATTCCTCATAGATTTCTCGAAGGTATGACTCTTGAAGAAGCATTCTCCAAAAAGGTTGGGCACATGAGAATATTTGGTTGCCTTGTATATATTCATGTTCCCAAGGATAAGAGAAGCAATCTTGAGCCTTCAAGAAAGAAAGGCATATTTGTTGGATATAGTTAATCTTCAAATACATTCCAGAGTAACAATGAATTGAATTCGGTCGAAATGTCACCTTTAATGAGAGATTGGTTATTTGAATTCTAAGGAAGTCTTTGTAGATTCATTAGAAGAGGTAAAGAGGAAGGCCTCAAAGGAGGAACATTCAAGTTCTATAGCAAGTATGGGAAGGTCCATTAGAGAAATTTCACGATAAAAAATGGGCCTTTAAACAAAAATGTACAATAAAAATCAACTTTATAAGAACAAATAGGATTCAATATGATGATTTCAACCGTGGGGGATGATTCACCATTTTTTGATAAAAAGAAAATACTTTTTTTCAAATTGTATTTTCAACTTATCCCTTTATGATTATACTCAAATTTTGAGCAAGATCACTCATTGGATGAGAAATTTGATTTTCCATCCAAGTAGTATCCATGTTGCATACTTTCGACGGACCCTACTACACAAAAAATATGAAATACATGAAAAAACATGATTGGAATAATGTTTTTCATGTATTTCATAGTTTTCGTGTAGTAGGGTCCGTCAAAAGCATGCAACATGGGTACTCCTTGGATACAAAATTAAATTCCATATCCAATGACTGCTCCCACTCTAAATTTGAGTAAAATCATAAGGAGATAAGTTGAAAAAATAGTTTTTTATTTTTTCCCTCCAAAACTTGATAACGTAATATAATTTTATTTTATTATTTCCACTATTATTTTATAATGTTCCTTAGGATGCCCATTTTAGACCTCAAAATTTCTCTAATGATAAGGACCTCAAGATCTAGTAGAACTACCCATAATTCCATAAATCAAGAAGAGGCTAGCATGGCTTAGATCCACATTAGAGGAGGTAGAAGGGCATGCAGCTCCTGATGGAACATCTAGAGAAGTGAAAAAACATAAAAGGTTTTCTAGCTATTTATCCCTCATAAAAAAAATCATTGATGAATAACATTCCATGTATGAAGAAGAAACTAGTCAGCATGTGTGGAAGGAAAAAATGAATGAGTACCAATCGATCATGAAGAATGATGTTTAGGAAATCATGCCAAGTCCTAAAGGGAAGTTAGTGGTGACTTCTAAGTGGATATACAAGATAAATCATGCTGCAAATGGGAGCACTGACGAATATAAGGAAATGTTCGTGGCTATAGGATTCTCCCAGAAAGAGGGAGAAGACTATGAAGAGACTTTTGCTCCATTTGGAAGGTACACCTCCATAAGATCCATCATTTCTTTTGCTATTATGTTGGGATGGAATTTGCACTAGATGGATGTGAAGACTTCTTTCCTCAATGGCATAATTGAGGAAGAGTTGTAAATAGATAAAATTCAAAGATTTGAGGTATATGGAAAGGAGTCTAATGTTTACAGGTTGAAGAAGGACTTGTATGGACTCAAGCAATCTCCAAGAGCTTGGTATGCTTGTATAGACAACTATCTAATAGGATTGGGATTTACCAAAAAAATGAAGCCGATCCAAACCTTTACTTTAAGGTTGTGAAGAATGCACTTGTTATCTTACTATTATATGTATATGACCTGTCTTTTATAGTTATTGAGCTTAATATCATTCAATGCAAGAAGAAGTTGGATTATGAGTTTTACATGAAGGATCTTGGGTTGATTCACTATTACTTGGGATTAGAATTATGACAGAAACTTGGCAAAGTATTCCTTCGTTAAGGAAAGTGTGTGATAGAGATCCTTTAGAGATTCAGTATGATGGATTGCAAATCCATGACAACTCCCATGGTGACTAACCTGAACAAATTAAGAGGCTTTGACTCCAGATTGGTAGATCCACCCATGTACCAGTGACTGAGTAGTATGTTGAGCAATTTGGTTAAAACTAGGCCATACATGTGCTTTGTTGTGAACACCTTGAGCTAGTTCCAGGTAGAAATAATACATGAGCATTGGATTGCAGTAAAGCACATCTTGAGATACTTGTTTGGTACAGTAAACTATGGTTTAAGGTATATTGCAATCAAATATGTACAACCTCAAGGATACATAGATGTTAATTGGGCAGGAAGTGTTGAAGACAAGAAGAGTACCGCCAGAGTATGCTTTAGTTTGGGATTGTCAATGATATTGTGGTTAAGCAGGTGGTGAGCTCCAGTATTGTAGCAATAATGCTACAACTCCTGGGGCTTCCTGTCTCTCATTTTATCAACCCGGTAGTTCGTACAAACTTGGAAGCGACGGTGCTGTATGCACAAGTACTAGCTCTTGTCGCAGCTGTCACTTGGTCAGCTGGCACAAGTCCGCTAGGGCTCAAGCCAACTTCTATGGGCTCACAGAAGAAGCTTTATCAATGATGGACGAAAGCTAGCTCAAAGAAGACTAATCTACTTGACAAAAATGAACTGAAAGCAAATCAAAGCATGTAAACCTAGGAAACCCTAATTTAACTAGTCTAGCCTCTATAATGCAAATGACGTGAAGGAAACTTCTACCAATGCTGCTACTATCTCTAATAAGTGAAAATGCATGGATCTAAACTGCTTACATCATAAAAGACATGTTTTTTGTATTTTTCCTTTAAGTGGGTGGAATGCTTATGATTGTGTGCTAATTGGGGTTTGGTTGTGCAGATGGGATGGAGAAGGAAGGAAAGCGTGGAACAGGTTGGGGAGGCTAGGAGAGGTCCCTAGGACCCTTAGCATCCATCCACAGAGGTTTTCCACATTCA
>APFE031469649.1:5524-16173 GCA_000404065.3 Pinus taeda
GGGACTCCGGACTTAAGTGTTCTGAAGTATGATGTAATTGAGCAGTAGTGGTTGATTCCTCTTCGTCTCGTCTGGATACTGGAGATTCAGAATGCGAACGAGATATTTGAGGAGAGGTGGAGGGTGAGTTGCTCTTTGAATGGTTTGTAGGTGTTGGCTTACTCGCCATTCATAGCGTATGGCCCTCCTTCTAGTGCCAGAAATGTTGAGGCATCGGAAATCGTTGCCACAACATCGGGGATAACCACCCGGTCCGGACCTTGGTACAGCTCCTTTTCCGTTTGGAATGGTGGCTCCGACTGGAGATAACAGGACCAGTTTCCCAATAATGAAATAAAAGGGATGGATGGGTGATGAATAAATTTCTTAAATGATAGGAGAATGACTTATTCTACTGACAAAAATAGGGAAACTAATACTAATCCCGGGAACAACTTATTCATTCAGAATGTAGCATTAAATAATATTTATCTATTTATCAGGGATATAGATGACTTTGTAAAATAAATAAAATATGTTCAATCATTCAAAGATTGCTTCACATGAATAGTCACAATGAAGCGATGCATACAGATTACTACATTCACTGTTCATATCATTGATACATATATACATCTGAAAGGAGAGCATGCGATAAACAACCAATAGTGGAATGCATAAGGAATGTTGTGAAAGACAACATATATATAAGCGATAATAGCAAGAGCGATTTCAATAATAATTCATATAACGAAAAAGAATACAGACGCAGATAATAGTACCATGTGAGTTGTAGATCGATCCGAAATATCAATCGCTATTGAAAATGCCTTCTTCAACACAGAAATGCTTTCAAACAATGACAATAGTGCACATTTGCATAAAAGCTTTCCTTATCAAATTCAGAATAATTGGTCAAGTTTCATAAACGAATATCCCTGAAGTACAATAGTGCAGCTTTAGGGTTTAAGTCATATACAAAAATTTTACGACCCTTTCTAAATGCATGAAAGGGTCTTTAAATACTACTAAACTAAAAAGATCTATGAAACAAAATCCTACTAAATTGGTATCAATAAATCTGGTCTACTTCTCAGGGGCAATCTGGCAGTCGGTGAAATATGTCATGCCTTAGGTTGTTTGCCCTTAAACCTTAGCTGACTTATCGCGAGCATTGGTTCTACTTCTGGCAGTTTGTTGAGGCGTAAACTGAATTGGGCGGCGAAGGTGGCATCCTGGATGTCAGGTATAATATAACCAACAGCATCGGTTAGGCACTTCAAGACGGCTCTTTGGCTGTATGGTTTGATTAAAAAGAACCAATACGCATCCCTTCTCAGACTGTTGACTCCAACGATCAATCTTGTGCTTTTCTCCAAGTTCGGATAGCATGAATGCTCCAATATATTTGTTGTTGTTAATTGACCTGGAGTGCATTGGGAAATTATGTTAGATAAATACAGTGTATTATTTACTAATTCAACCAAATTTCCACTGATTGTCCTACATCTGGAAGTCGCTCTTTCTGCTTTCATCAGTTGTGATTGCCATTCTGTGAACAATATTTCTTTGTGGGATTCTAGAATTCTTGGTAGATAGCTGCCCGACCTACATCTGAATCCTGCCATTCTATAAAGTTTGTCAGTGTTTCTTCTGCCTGATCCAAGTCAGCCCTTGCTTTGTCTACCTTTTCGCTTATAGACGCTGACAATTCGCACAATGGTTCTGCTCGTATGAGATGTTGACATAATAGCTTAACTTGATTAATCAATCCCTTATTTAGCTGGAGCGCTTCTGCTTTAAACTCATCTATCTTAGGGAGATTTTTCGTTTGCTCAATTTTAGTGGTCAATTGAGCGATTTGTTCATCTTTTGCTTTTATTGTTCCCTCAGTCGATATTCTTAACTGCTCCAGTGCCGCTGATAGCTCCTTCTGCCTTTGTATTGTGCCATCATCTATCCTTTGTTTTTGCTCTTGTAATTGCTTGACTAGCTGGTTATTGTTTTGCTGCTGTACCAGCAATTCTTTCTCGGCCTGCTTTGCCCCCTGCTGAACTTCTGATAGTCTCGCCTTTAGTGAAGAGATATCCTGATCCTTTGCTTTCAAAAAATTGCTCACCTTTGTTTCTTTATCAATAGCCGCCACCGAATATGCTCCAGCGAACTGTGATAGCTTGGTTAAGTCATCGGAGGTGTTGAATTCCTCTTTCCATATAACACTGCCCGTTACTGTCAATTCAGGGAATGGGGAAGTTTGATTAGTTCTTCTTCTTTTCCTCTGTCGCTTTACGACAGATTTATGCTTGGGGCTATAAAATATATCTAAAGGGGGGATCTCTTCAATTTGCAAAACGATCTCTCCCATTGGATCTTTAGGAATTATCTCTAGTTCTTTAGTTTTGGGTAGGCCGCTGGTTTCACCTGAAACCAGTTTCGATGTCGCTTCCTGTGTATTACCTTCCTTTGAAACCTCATAATCTTTTGAGCACTCTAAGTTATTGATGATTGTACTGAATTGATTCCATTGCTGGAGCAAATTCGGATCAACTAATGGATCATGGTTACCTTTAGAGCTGCTCTCCTCTTGGGTCTTTGCTTGGGTTTCTTCTTGTTGCTGTGAATTTTCTTGAGTTACCTCCTGCCTTTGGATATGTGTCTCCTCCTGCTATTTTCATGTAGTAGGAGGTGGTGTATTATGTCACTGTTCAGACTCGCTTGACCTGGTTGCTGTCGGTACAGTTGCTAACAGGTCTAGAGGTAGAGTTTGCAACCTCTATTCTCTGATTCTGTTAAACTCAACTAGCCTTTCATCATTATAAACATTTCAGGAAAGCGACTTGACTTGATACAGTGATTCGGCTGATGCGAACAAGTCTTCGAATTTGTCTTCTTTGTGCTTGACCTTGGCCAATTTGGCCTGGTCGAGCACATTGTAAGCGATCTTTCTTGGATCATACTGCCTTCTTGGCAGAGTAGCCAGGGTGAGAAAATTCATTTTCCCGGCTTCCTTCTCTGCATGCTTGATGTCATGCAGGGTATACACTCCAATTCGCAATGGAAAAGAAGGCCAAACATGTTTTTTATCTCTTTTCAGGGTTTGGGTAACCCCTTCAATGCTGATTTGATAAGCTGCCTCCCTGGCAAGTAACTTATCGGGGATGTAAAGTGGTTGCACATGTGGCTTAGCCTGACTGCCAAAAACTCTGATATAGGTGAATTTCTCCTCCCCAAACCAACTCGCTACTGCAGTCAAATCTACCGCTGCTTGCTCAGATATTTTAGGGGCAGGCTTATTAAAAATTGAATAATGAATTGGTAACATAAAACCGTTGCAGATTTGGTACAGGTGGTGCTTATAACTAGTCTTCCAAAGTTTTCGATGATATATGTGAATGGCGTGTGGGGTCTTCGACGTCCACCTCCATCCCGTATAGGAAATTCGGAATTAAAAACACCCAACCATCCATTAATATATGCACTATAGTAAAGGCGGGAACTACCCTCTCTGTGACACGATAGTCAGACTGAAGTCAAGAAGGGCTTTGGCTATGTCGGACAATATGACCGACTAGGTCCATGATTTCTCCACTGCATGCTGCCTCAATTAGGGGGACCATTTCTATGGTGATATTGGCAGAGTCGATGCAATCCCATAGCCTACACATCATAATTCCAGCATAACAGTAAGGTGAACACAGGGAGTCAATTGAGTACTTACCCGAGGTTTCATGCTTGTGTTTTGCTGGATTCTGTCTCCAGCCTCGAATAGGTTCAGATTCGGTCTCGTTCTCTGCTCGAAACTTCTCAAAAAATGCAGCATTATACTTCTTCTCTTCTCGTGGCAGGTGATACATTAGCCTTAGGTCTTCGGCTTGAAACGAACCGAAACCCTCCCATTCGTAGATTCAAACAGTCTATTGATAATTGGGAGCTCTTGGAGTGCCCACATTACCACATCTGTGTAAGGAAGAACCTGCTCCCGAGCCGCTATTCTGTGTAAGAAGGAGTCAGCCAAGTCTTTTAGATTGGCATCAAATTCGCTGGTATTATCGCATAAAATCTCCACTTCGGTCACCATTGGCCCTTCAGCCTCAATCAAATTATAAGTCCCCTGCCAAGTGGTCTTGCGGAGTCCTAAGCATGTTGTATCTGATATTAGTCCTTTGTTCTTCCCAGTTGGATCAACGACAATTAGCCCTGCGGCTGGCGGAACAGTAGGCATTGTAGTCTTCTTGGATTTCTCTCCCATTCCACTTTCTTCTGTTTCTGTGAAAGAATTCTGCGCAAAGTGAAAGATAAGCGCCACATGCAACAATATCATGAATCAAACAGAATGAAATATATATATCTTGGCACATTCATAGTAATTAATCGACTTAAGGTGGCCTTAGGATCAAATACTTGGATGGCTTCAAGCCTGCTTTTCTTATTAAATGGTCGTTACGGCCTGTCAATCTCATTAATTACAATTGCTTCGATTAATGGATAAATGATTTATTTGAAGCATGCTTAGGGCGATTTGGCGGTTTGAACACGGATGAGCGGCTTTTCCAAAGGATATGGCCTTAATTACGAATAAATCAAATCAAACTGCCTTTATGACTGTTACTTTGAGAAATGTGCCATTTACCTTTTGCGAAATCGGGCATCGGGGAAATGCTAAGTTATTGCATTGGTTTTTGTTGGAATCCCCGATTGCCGATATCCGATATCGCATCGCGTTGGGCATCGCTGGTAGTTCCGCTTAGGATGAGGGCATGGTGACTCATCGATTGCCGATAGTGATATCGCATCGCATCGGATGAGGATAAGCTTAGTTGTGCTTTAGATGCTATCGTCGATTGCCGATTGCCGATTTTGCATCGCATTGTAGCAAGGATCATTACTCGTGTTAATTTATGCTTTGCCGATATCCGATAGCGATTTCGCATCGGCGAAAACCAATATGTCCCTTACATTGTGTTTTCTTTGTCATTTCGATATGCGATCTTGCGATCGCTTTATCGCAATGACAAAGGTAAATCATTTTATATCGGGGTTTTTTGATTGGTTTTATTAAAAAGCCCTTTTGTGAAATAGAACTTTAAATTGATACCAATTTGAAACAAAAATTAAAAAGGGACCCATTTCACATTATAGTTTTTGGAATTTTAATGATATGAAATGGGGGGTTGTTGTAGGGCACAACAATTGGCGATTCGCTGGGAGAAGCAGTTATCTCTGAATAGTATAGAAATACTTAAACTTTTTCATAATATAAATTTTATTCAAAAGGGAAAATTTTAATATAACTAGATATCGTTGCATTCTAAGGAAACAAAACTTTCTTTGCTAATTTCCTCTCTTGTTGAAAATAGATACATTCCAGATTTTCAATTTGGCACTTATTGGTTGATATTGATAAAATAGGAGACTTTTCCAAACCAACTATTAAAATTAACTCATTTGCCATAGGTAGAGCCTCTGCTGCCAGCAAACGTCCATAGTCTCGGCAGGGATACCTTTTAACCATATCATTGTCTATTGTCCTATTCACTTGAGAGCATGATTAACAGAATGAATTCAAAATCATGTTTTTTTTTTTTTTACATTTCTTTTGATTTTCTTTTTCTGTTATTTTTTAAGATAAAAAGTCATTGCCTTGGTGTGGTGGCTAGTTGATTGACAATGCCATTCACTGGTAGTAATCTAACCGAACAAGCTAGCTCGTCATGAGACCCCTTGTCTTACAATTGAAGCCATTACCCTGTTTTGGTATGCAGTATTGGTAATGTCAGCCAAACTACTTTCCTATGATCATGGTAAGCAGGCTTGTGATAAGACCTCTCAACTTTTATATCTAGTATTCTTGGAATTACATCCTGAATAATCATGAACTTAAGTAAAATGGGATAGACAATTTTCCTCCTTAAGGTAGGATGGTTGACAAGGTAAGAGTTTGAGATGTTGAATTTGGACTAGTTTCTATTTTAATATTGATAACCTTTTTATAACCAATTTTGAAAAATCTAAAAAGATTTACAAGATTTATACTTCAAGAGGAGTTCACTAGGATTGTATTGTATTTTAAAATGCAATTATAACTAATTTCCTAGAAATTATTCCTTTTGTTTAATACTTCTAATTATTTTAAAAGTAAATATCGCATTGCTTGTTTTTGAGAAACTCTTTAAATACAACAAATGTCAAATAGAAAATGCCTTACAGTTTTATTTTCTAGTTTTGCTACAAACTATAAAAATGCTATCTAAGAGGAGAAGGGGTTACCTCCTCAGTTGAAAAATTTCTTTAAGACTAGGCCATTAACAGGGAGAGAATCTCTCAACCCTGACAAATCTTGTAGCATGAAGGTCGAATGGCCTATCTTTTCATAGATTTGAAACAGTCCGAGCCACATTTTCTGGAATTTGGTGTGTTTGCCTTTATCTTCATGGGTTTTGTCCCATTTCAGGACTAAATCTCCAACTTGGAATTGCTTAGAACCATATGAGATTGAATCAAATGATGACTTGATGATCTGCTGATGTTTCACATGAATAATTTTGGCCTTTTCCCTTTCTTCTTCTAATTTCAAGATTTGGTCATGCCTAAGTTGTAGAGAAGAAGAAGGATTTTCTTCAATAAATTGAACTAGAGCTAGGGAAGGAAGAATAAGATTTGTTGGTAGTACAGCTTCTTTTCCATAAACGAGTTTAAATGGGGAAGAACCTATAGAAGCTTTTTGCGTTATCCTGTCAGCCCATAGTGCAAATATTAAAGATTTGTGCCAAGTCTTGTGATTCTGTTCGATAGTTCGCTTGATAATTTTAATAAGGTTTTTGTTTGTAGATTCCGCCAAACTGTTACCCTGAGGATAATAGTTAGTTGAATATTTAAGTTTGAAACCTCTTTTGATTGCGAAATCAAACATAGCATTGCCTGAAAAGTATGATGCATTGTCAAAACAAGAGCATTCGAGACACCAAACCTGGTAATGATGAATTGATCTATGAATTCAATAATGGCTTCAGAGTTTGTTGTCTTTAGCGGAATTGCTTCAACCCACTTGGTGAAGTAATCGGTAGCAGTAAGGATATACTTGTGCTGTTTGGAAGAATTAGGAGTAATTTTCTCCAATAATGTCCAATCCCCATTGCCAAATTGTTTGTTCAATGTTGACCGGTTGCAGGGGAGGCTGATTCTTTTGTCTTCCACTCGAAGTTTGGACAACTTTGGGAATTTCCTTACATATTCATGAGCATCTCTAAATAGAGTGGGGCCAGTAATATCCGGCATGGATGACTTTGTGAGCTGTTGTATCAGCTCCGAAGTGGCCTCCTGCTGGTCCGTCGTGCAATTCCTGCAAGACCTTTTGTGCTTCATGTTTCTCAAGGCATCTTAGTAAAACAGAATCATAATTTTGTTTAAACAGAACATCATCAATAATGGTAAAATTCTTTGCTTTCAACCTTATGGCCCTTTTGTTTTTGTAGGACAAGTTGGGAGGTGCATATCCATTTTTTAGGTAAAATATTAAATTAGCGTACTGTGATTCAGAATTGGTGGCACTTACCTGATTGATGATTTCAGGTTGATCTGTATCGCTTGATTCTGGAATGTTGGATGCGCCTGCCAATAACCTGCAAAAACCTTGACCTCTAACAATCTTTGCCGGCTTTATTTCTATGTCATATTGTTGAAGCGTTGTTACCCAATTTGCCCTTTTTTCTCCTAGTTCTCTCTGGATTAACAGTTGTCCAACTGAGGAGAAAGGAACTATAACCTTTGTATGGGCTTTCAGCAGGAATGGTTTGTAATGTTTAACCGCTTTATACACAACAAAGGCTTTTTTTTCTACTTTAGAATAGTTCAATTCTGCACCTTGAAGATTTGAGCTATAGAATGAAATCGGTGCTTCCAAATTGTGATCGTTGATCTGCGTAAGTACTGCAGCGTAAGAAGAATTGGATGCGATGGTGTACAATGTAAAATGATTAGAAAAATTTGGAGTATTTAGAGCTGGGGCATTAATTATTGATTTCTTGATTAGTTCAAATGCTTCCTTTTCTGGTACTCCCCATTTGAAGATTGAATTTTTCTTAATCATAGTTTGAAGTGGTAAAATAATTTGAGAAAAATCTGGAATAAATCTTTTTACAAAATTAATTTGGCCTAAGAATGACTGCATGGATTTTTTATTATGAGGAAAAGGGATTTCAGAAATTTCATTACTCCTGTCTGGGTCGATATAGATGCCATCTTTAGATACAATAAAGCCTAGGAGCTTACCTTGATCAAGAGCGAAAAAAGATTTCTTAGGGTTCAGAGAAATACCATATTTCTTACAGCGTTGGAAGATTTGATTCAAATCTTGCAAGTGATTAGATCTATCTCTTGAAAATACAGTAATGTCATCTAAATAGACAACTACTGTTCTATTAATTAACCCTTTGAAAACGATATCCATCGCCCTCTGGAAAGTGGCTCCTGCATTAATGAGTCCGAAGGGCATCTTCTGATAAGCATATGTTCCCCACTTTGTTCTAAAGGTGGTCTTGAGTTGGTCATCAAGGTGAGCCAGAATTTGATTATACCCTGAAAATCCGTCCAAGAAGGACATTAATTCTGAACCGGCCACTGATTGGAGTATCTGCTCCATAGTGGGTAATGGGAAATTATCTTTTAGACTTGCCTTATTTAAATTCCTGAAATCAATACAAATTATTATGTCGCCATTCTTTTTTCTGACTGGTACCATATTGGAGACCCAATTCGAGTGTTGTACGGGAAAAATAATCTTAGCTTTTAAGAGTTTGTTGAGTTCAGATTTTATCTGACTCTTTAAGTTTGGGTGTTTTTTTCTCAATTTTTGTTGAATTGGTTTCTGCTCAGGAAGCATTGGGATAGTGTGCTGAATGATAGATGTGTCATAAGTTTTTAGATCATCATATCTCCAAGCGAACACATTTTTATTTTTTCGTAACAAACTAATAAATGCTTCCTTTTCCTCTATGGAAAGTCCCAATCCTAAGTTAATATTTTGAGGATTTTGTTTGGTGCCAAGGTTTATTAATTCAAACCTTAAGGTAGAGCTCTGAAGTTTTGTATTAGATACGGGTTTGAACCTGTCTTTAATATCGTAAAGGTCTTCAAGCTTCACTACATGCTTAGTGATTGAATTTTCTTCATGTTTACCTTGCATTTGAGTATCATGCTCATCTTCCTCAATTATTTGATTGTCATAGGATTTTTCAGAGGTGAGAAATCGTAAGATGTCTTCATCATGGTTAAACACTCTCCAATTGGTTACATTATCTGGAATGGATGGCCTAAAAATTAATTCTACTGAAAACCTATCGGGGCTATAGTCCTCTGAAGGGAGCAGCTTGGAAGCGACATTGGCCAGCAAATCAGCTGCAGAGTTCTGTGCCCTGGGTATGGAAGATATATTGAATGCTTGAAAATGGGAGGTAAGTTCTTGTACGAGCGATTGATAATGCTTGAGATGGTTCGAAAGACAGTGAATTGTATTTCGTACCTGCTTAACAATTATTTCAGAGTCGCCAAAGACTTTTAAGTACTGAACTTTGAGGCCGATTGCTTTATATAGTCCTTGGACAAGCGCTTCGTACTCAACTGTGTTATTAGTGCATTCAAATTCTAATCTACAGGACAACATTGTTTTGTTTTCTAGTGGGCTGACTAGAATGCATGCTGCTCCTGATCCTTCGCTGGACTTAGATCCATCAAAATATAAAGACCAAAATAATGAATTATCTACAGTTTTTGTTACAACATTCTCAGTAACATTAACGCATTTAGACCTATCGGTCCTGTGAAAAATTTTCGATTTGTGATGCGAAATTGTCAACTGAGAAAAGGGATTGTTGGGCAACATAATTGGGCCGGAAAAATGAACTCTGAAGAATAGTTTCCTAGGATATTATTGTTGAAGCGACTGGCTGGTTTTTTTCGTGTTCAAACTTTTTGTAACAGTATGGGGTCCATATGTTTCTCTCGATCAATCTTTATTTGATTGGGCTTGCCCTTATAGGGGAGCCACATATGTGACCAATCGGTAGAGATATACCCATGGAGTTTTTCTGACCAATCCCTGCTTAAAATCAATCCATAAAATTCAGGTATATTGGCGATTAGAATATCGATCCTTTGGACAATCCTTGGATCTGCCGATAGCCTGATTGTTACAGAGTTTATTTCTCCTAGGACTTGAACTTTAGTTCTATCTAACTGCACGATGTGAATAGAAGACTTCTGGGGTTCTATATTTAGTTTAGAACAAACTGAAGCAGGCATTATATTGGAAGATGCTCCAGAATCAATTAAGCAGTTGTGCAGATTTCAATTATAAATTTTATAAGTCAGGAGGAAAGGAGGGGTATGGGAGTTTGATCTATCTATGATCAGAATTGTGTCGGTTGCCTCAACTCTACCAGTAGGGGGTTGTCTTGAGTCGCTAGCAGCTTTAGTGGTGGGAAGAGGGGAAGAAGGTACAACGTTAAGCTCTTTGAGTAGTAATTTCTGCTGATGTTTTAATTTACTAAGTTCAAACAATGTTTGCCTTAGTTTTCTTCATGTCATCGACAATGTTGTAATCCATCGAATCAGAAATTACTAAAGTCTTAGATGGTGAAGGTGTAGTAGAAGATGATGGTTGATTGTTTGTTACT
>APFE031469657.1:0-34440 GCA_000404065.3 Pinus taeda
TTCGATTTCAAATTTAAAAAATGAAATATTTAGTTTAGTGATTTAATCAATGTGTTAAAATTTCTCAACCCATGTTTATTTATTATTTTGGTGACCTATTGCAAATTCTAGAAGACTAGGATTCCATTGGTCCAATTTTGATTCCCTAGAATAAACGTCGCATCTTACGAGAATTTAAAAAATACAAGATTCCATTATTTCGATCATGGCAAATTCGTCGATCCAGGGAATTAAAATTAATTTTGTTCGATTTCTGTATATAGTTTCCATGTGGTAAGATTTTTTCTAAAATTTGAAAGCTTCCATCATATCTTTTCTCCCTAGTGGTTGAAAGTGCAATCTCCAGGTTTTTATTGTAGAAAATTCATATAATCCTTTGAATGGTTGGTCGATGTAAGGATCTCAGCGCAGAGTATGTCGCACTTAAATTGGTAAATCCTTCAAAATCATTCCAACATCATTAAAAATTCTCTATTAATTAAGGGTTTGCTCCAACCATGGCCAACAATGATTCTCCACACAATTTCATCAATGAAAAATACGAGTTCTTGGCTCCTCGATTTTTTGATTTCTTAGCCGGGGAAACCCCTGAAGGAACAACTCCATCTCTCTGATACCAATATGTCTGTCCACCCAGGCTTTGGCAATCCCATTCTTGTTGAAATGAAATTTTACTTCAAATCGTGCTATGCCTATGCCATTATGGTGGTTCCACAACAAGACCACCAAGTAAGCCATTTCCCAAATCCATAGTCGGGGAAGAGACCCCAAATCTTCCATTGACTCAACTATTTGGGATTGAATGAGTGGGTCCTAATACTGCGATATAGAAGAGAAGGTTGCCTATGAAGAATGGGATTGCTTCTAAATCCAGCTGGCTGATAGGAGAAATGTCACCATATTTGGCTCTCTATAGGCAGGCAGGTCTGATATTCAGGATGTAGGTAGTCTATTTCTTGGTTTTGTTTGCGGAATAAAGGGAATCTTAACGCATATTAGGGTATTGTTTTCTCTAGAGAAATTCAATCCTTTTCATTAATGGCAATCCCAATCCTTTGCATAAGTGGTCTAGTGCACGAGGAAACCACCAATGATTTGGTGGCTTATCAGCGTGTCTAGCGCACGAGGAAAAACATTTTGAAATAAGGAATTTAAATTAGCCTTAATATATAAGTAGGCTTCACACTAGAATTCAAATATTTCCCTTCACTTCTGGAATTCGAATAGCCCTCCAAGGACTATAAATATGTGTCATATTGCTCTCAAAAAGTGACAAGAATTAAATGTTTTGATAGACAACCTAGAGAGAGCCAAGTTTTTCACCACATTCTTGGAGCAGGAGAACAAATAATTGAGTGACAAACAAGTCCTCATGGAGCTAGAAGTACTAAAAGCAAAGAGGCAAAGTGACAAAGAGGCTCATGTCACTTTGACTCCTATCGTGCAAGAAATTGAAAGGGATAGGGAGACTTGGCTTGAAAGGTTCAATCTACATCTTGAGGAGCTGATTAAGAAGGCCAACAGGGACAAGAAAATTCTTAGACACATGAGATACCATTACATGGCTCGCAATAGAATTTATAACATGAGGATCAGAAAGATGAAGGCTAAGTTAAGGAGGGATTTAGAAGGCAAAAAGGAGAAGGATAGATTAAATATGTTGGATGAAGCTTCCTTGTCTAATAAAGGCAGTTGATGTTGGTGCCTCATACCAATTTTGGGCTGTTTTTGAGAAAATTTTGTCATTTTTGAATTTTGGAAATTCAATACACAGAAAATTTGCCTAGTAGTACAACACCACTGGCGGTGCACTTTTTCAAGGGGAACCCAATGGATAAATGGCTTGCATTTTTGGATTCAGGGCATCAACGACATGCACCCTAGAAATTTTCAAAATTTTTCGAGTAGAATTAGTTCACCAAAAGGGCCAAAAACACTCAAAATTTGACCTTTCTGCCAGTTTTTGGAGACATAGAAGCAGCCTTGGGCGTGTTAGTTGTTCAGGGAGAAAATGAGCTCTAAATGTAGAAATTATAGGTTTTATGGAAGCTAGACTTGAATTCCTTTCCAATGAGCTATCCTGGGCTCAATGTCAATGATGGGAAGACCTCCAAAAGTGGACTCAAAGTGGCGTTGGGTGTAGGACCAATGGCATTGTGCGTAGGGAATTTTTACTCAGGATGACTGTTTTGCTAAATTTCGACTATTTTCTTGTTTTCTCTCTCATGGAGGTGAATTTACTAATTTAATTAATGCCATGGTTTGTAAATGTAATAGTCAAACACTAGTAGATGATATATTAATTAGATTAAAAGTGGTTTTGAGGGTAATGAATCAATTTTCTCTCTTTTAGAGGCAAGTTGTTTGACTGTGTAGATTCTAGTTCCTTGTTTAGAAATGGTTGAAACAACTCCTCTTCTCATGGATTCACCCTTGAGGGCTAGCATGAGTGGTTTAGATGTCTATATCATGTATTCTCTTTGTCATTTGAAAAGGTTGGATTTAGCTGGATGCTCATGTACTCAATATACATCATCTTGTAGCGGTTTGGGAGGAAACTAAATAAAGTTGTAGCTATTTTTATGGGATCCCTATGGTATGGCCTTTAGCATGAGCTTCTTCGTCTGTTATTATGTTTTCATATTTTTCATGTATGCCTCTCTCATGTAATTGCTTCTAATTGGATGTTTTCAAGTCAGATAGGTGGAATCCATTAGGTTTTGATGCTCTGCCTTGGGAAAAACACCAGTATTTCATGTCTTTTCTGCGGTTTAAGAAGCATTCATGACTTTCTCATGCCTTTGTTATCTCCTCACTAGTCTAGCACTTCACCTCATAAAACCTAAGGTGCTAAAGCTTATGCCTACCTTGCCCCATAGAACACCCTACAATTCTGAGTTAGTTTCCCAGACCTAAATTTCCTAGCTCCATCTGATCCAACAAAACACCAACAAAACCTATGAAAACCTTTGAGCTACTATACCTAGCATAAAATTTTGTTCCTGATCTAGTCATCTTGACTGAGATCTATAAGGAGAGAGCCCTCTCCTGGCCTGGTAGGGCTAGCTACCAGGCTAAGCTTGTTTTGAGGTTACCTTGGAATTGCCTCCCTTTAGCTTTAGGTCAATCTAGGTGATAACACAACGATTAAATAACATCAACATGCGTCGCATATTTCCATTATTAAAATTTATTATAAAAACTTATGGAATTATAAAATCATATACACAGAGATTAAAGATACAAGGCTTGAACTTAAATGTGGTGGCACCTATTCCATATAATACGTGTAAGAAATGACAAACAAGCACATATTTATAAGTGGAAATTTAATAGTGGTAAGTTTTTACTTTATTTATTATAATTTTATGATATAATTTTTAGAAAGATTGTAATTTTTTATTTCTTAATTATATTTTTTAATTTATAGTATCAACAAATAATTTCTAGATTTTGGAACAATTTGGTTAGAAAATACATTTTAAAAGAGAAAACATAAGCGAGTGCACTTATTTTTATATGAGAAATTAAATATTTTAATGAAAATTGCCTTACAAGTTTTACTAGTCAACAAGTTGGGATTGGTTGACAATTACTTTGAAATTTTCACAAATTTTTTATTTAGAATACAATAAAAAAATCTTATTTTTATTACATATAATTATTTTTTTATTTATAATTATTCAATAAATATGAAAATTAATATTTGATCAAACAAAAACAACATTTTTAATAACTAATAAACACTTTTAAATCAAAATTTAATAAAATAATTCAAAGTTAATAATAGTTAATAAGGGAAATATCTATAAGGTAACTAGTTTAATTTATAGATTAAGTAGAAATTTTCACCAGAATCCAACAAAAGAATTTCAAAAAAGAATGTGATTTTTGTTCTTTAAAATGTATTTTTGAATGAATAAATGGATTGACCACCTGAAACATCTGGCATTCGAATTCTACAAATTAAACAACTTAAACTCATGGTTTTTAAAATCTTTACAATAATATGGATAAAATTTACCTCAAAAAATGTTGTGAAAAACACAATTTCCTCTATAACTTTGAATACACCCTTTTAAATTAGTATAGGAAATTTGTCTTTTAAATTTAAGGGTTATAACCTTACTTATTTTGTGTTATTTGTATTAGTGTAACTATTCTCTATTGTATGGTAATCCACATATTTTTCATGAGATTTTCCTTTTTATAATTATTTGCATACTGCACGATCTTTTTACTAAACTTGGTATATATAATTAAACAACTTTATTTTCTAGTTCAACATTTATGTTAAACAGCTAGCTTTTTCTAATATAATTCATGTTAAATCACATCCATAGATGGTTATAAACCATCGATTATGTTAACTACTATGTCTCTCGCTATATATAATTAAACAACTTTCTTTTCTAGTTCAACATTTATGTTAAACAACTAGCTTTGTTCAATATAATTCATGTTGAATCACATCCATATATGGTTATCAACCATTGATTATGCTAACTACTTAGTCTCTCGAATAAGTAATTTCTGCTTTTTATGCATGCATAGTGTATATTTAAGTGTTGTGTAATATATTAAAGTTTTATTTCATTTTATGATTAAGTTGCTTTCAAAATGTCAAATCCATCCATAGATTATTATTCCAATAAAACTTTGTAACCATTTAGAAAATAGTTTAATAATAATTCATTTTTTTTCAAATCTTTTATAAAAATGTCACATTTAACTACAAATAATTAGTACTTCAATTTTTTCTGAATTGATTCAAGAGATTAGTTCAAAGATACTCATCATAAACTAAACTTTATATTTAAATCAAATATTTCTTCCACACATTTAAATGAGATATCAGAATACTAAACTAAATGCAACACTTGTTTTTTCCATAAAAAATAAACACTTGAATGTGTGGAAGCAGAATGTGGGAAGGAAAGTATGTAAGAATAGAGATTTAAGCTTTCCTTCACACACAAGTACATTTGTATATTCTTGTCCCATCCAATTTTTTTTTTAATTATGTTAAGAACTAATGGTCGTTTCATAGCTATGAAATTGTATGGAGGTGTCGAAGTTGGGATGTGTGTGGAATAGGAACATGTGGAATTACTTGGTGTTAGACTTTTTGTCAAATGGCATACAATTCTCCATCTTGCAAGTGTTGTTAGTGAGCGACCATCAATAATTTTAAACAATGCATTTTGAGTTCCTTGTGGGGAATTAGTTCTATGGCCACATTATGTCAAATGCTTGACCGCACTGACTTGGTGATAATGTTCACCAAAATATCTTTTCATTCACAAGATAAAATAAGATAAACTGCATGAAACACTTTTTTTTTCATACAAAAGTAGCACTTGAATATGCAGAAGAAAATTGTGGGAAGGGGAATGTGTGTGGAAAAAACCATGTAAGAATATATTTACAATTTTCTCCAGATATGTACCTTTGTACATGCTTGTCCCACAAACCACTTTTTAATTATAGTAAGAACATATGGTTGTTTCATATCTACGAAATTTAGTTTAATAGTTATGACATTATATGGAGGTACCAAAGTTGAGATGTGTGTGGAAGGGAAACATGAGAAGTACTTGTTGTTATAATTTTTGTTAAATCACATACAATTCCTTGTCTTGCAAGTGTTTTTATTTTGTTTCCATCGAAAATTTTAAATGATGTACTATGAGTTAGTCCAGAGGAATTAGTTCCACAGTCATATTGTGTTAAATGTTTGGCTGCAATGACTTGGAGATAATGTCCACCAAAAAATATTTTCATTCAAAAGATAAAATAAGATAATTTGTTCTTGTGTTGATGACAAGATGCTTGATATTATGGATTTTGCTTTGAATACCTATATCAAATGGGTTTTTTAATATATGTCTTTGTGGAAAGTGTGCAGAGGCAGGAATATGTATTGAGGTATAGAAGTGGATATCCATATAGAAAGCAACCTTGGGAAAAGGAAATTAGTTTATGTTACACTCTTAAATGACATATAAATCCCCATCTGATGAGTCCTGTTAGTGGTCATTAGAAATTTTAAAGGACGCATTATGAATTCATCCAATGGAATTAGTTTTATGTAAATCCGTAGACATGTTGTGTGAAGTATTCGATCAACCTAACTTGGTCAATGTTCGGATGTTTCAGATGACCTATAAAGGTAGGAATATGTACGAAGGTGTGGAAATGGAGGTGTGTGAAAGGTGAACATGAGGAAGGGAAAATAGTTATGTGTTAGACTCTCTTAAATGACATATAAATCATTGTCTCATGGGTCCTATTATTCAATGACCATCCACAATTGTAAAAGGACATTATTCTATGATGATGTATTATCAAGTATTTGGCTTGGCTAACTTGATTAATGGCAGGATGCCTCAAATGGTAAATACTGTGTGCTTGATCAATCATGAGTATTGTTAGTTAGTGAGGCATCTTAATTTTAAATGATTCATTATCAAGATCATTTTGACGAATTACTTCCACACTAAACTTATATTAAAAGTGTTCGATCAAGTTGACTTGGCCAATGACAAGATGCCTCAGATGATGTATACCCTAACCTTGATTTATGAAAGCGTGTATTTACATATCTACGATGGTGTGAACATAGAAAATTTCCCTATCCATCATCACAATAGCTAGCATGCAAGTAGTGTGCACAAGAATGAAATGTTGTGGGGAAAATGATGTACAAAACCTAGGGATGTGCAAGATATAAGAAACAATAAAATCTAGCTCCATTATGTGTACATTAAAAAAACCATACATAACAACCAATAGAGTCATCAAAACAAGAACTCAAGTTAGAATTAAATCAGGACTATACATGGAACACATATGTGAGACAAAAAACTCCTGTCAAATGCTTATATTCATATTGATCAACATAACATTCGATATAATATATATGCTAAGAGAAATGCTTTGAAAACTCATGGTCAATAAATATTTTTGTTCGTAGTCATACAACATTTGATACACTACATTAGGTCATAATTATTTCCATCATTCATGAGTAGAATCAAAATATACAATATATACTAGATACCATATTGTAATAGAGTAATCAAGGATTTCAAATCTTATTGATGTTGATAGTGATATTATCCATAAAAATTGTAGAAGTTAGATAGTTATTCAGAATCCATGTAATAGGGAAATAGTCCTTGAGATATTTTGTATGTATTCTATGAATGATATCTACAGAATTTATGCGATGAAGAATTCAATAAGGTACGTTGAAAGGGTGAAAATTAGCCTGCCATTTGTATCCTTGATTGTACATTGCAAATTGTGTTCATAATAAAATAAATTTTCACCAACACATTTTTTGAAATAAAGCATGTTATCTACTACACAATCCATTTTTCTAATTAGTTTTTTACTTTCTTTGTAGAATTGCTTGAATGGTGGGAAAAACATATTAGCTAGTTTGAGCATTCTAATAATCTGCAATAATTTTTTTTTGAATAGACATACAATTTTGTTAGTTTTATGGTACATAAAAAATCCAAGGAAAACAAAAATGAGTAGTAGAAGGATCACATAGTTGCAATTTTTTTTTTTTATAAAACTTTAAAATGAAATTGAAAACTTACCTGGACATTTGTTTTTTATATAGTCTGTAAATCAAATTTAATCTTATAAAAAGTCAAAATGCAATAGAAAACTTGCCTAGAAATTTATTTTTGTAAGAATCTATAAATAAGATTTTGTTGATTCATAATTAAGTAAATTAAAAAAACTCGATACAGATGTATGTATACTACGAAATCCTTTTGGAGTGCTTTAAACCATGTTTTTGAACGAAAGCATGATTACCTTTCTGCTTGTTATATATTTTTGCAATTTAGTAAATTTTATTTATATTGTTTGACCAAATGCCCCTGATAAAAATCAAAGTGAAAAATTCAATTATTTGCAAGAGAGAAATAATGAAAATATGAATTCTTCAACTAACAAATGAAAAAGAAGAATAATGAGAGAAATATATAGGTAAAAAAGAAAGAATAACAAGACATAAGACTCGACATAATGTTTCAACACTATCATTGTTTGTTTAACCATATTTGACATATGTTTCAAATTGATGATTGTTTCGCTGACATCCTATAACAAGTGTTGTGAAGAATCCAACTGAATATTCTATATTCACTTCTAAAAGTGCAACAGTCATAGTACATGGAGTAAGACAATGCTCAAAATAGAGCATTGGTATTGTCTCAACAATAGATGTTGAAGCCAATGAGATGTAGCGGCTAGAATTACCCTTTGATATTTGTTTTAGTTTATGATTTTGAATCCCATTATATGAACAGTTTTCCCGATAGAGAAATATGACAAAATTCGAGAAATTAGCTTATCACTTATGTTGATAGTTATTGTAAGTTTTCCATGTACATCAACAAGATGAACCTATATGAGTTGAGTCTTAGGTGCTGAGAAAGATATTGAATTAGAAGCAGGGCCATATAACACTAACATATATCCTTCAAAAATATTTGTTTATTTTCCAATGAAAATGTCAATTATGGAAAATGTGATTTTTTTTTCTTTTTCTTGGAAATGAAAAGAAAAAAAATAAATTCCTCTTAGTGGTTTGTATCCCTTTTCTATTTTATAAAAACTAAAATGGCAAAAGAAAATGTGCATTTTAAATTCATATGTGTGTATGCCTATAGACGAATTAAAATGCTAGAATGATTGTCAGGCCATGAGTAACTCCAGAAAAACTGATTCGTTTATTCCATTAGGTAGTTGTTTGTTATATACATGAATGTGACCGCTCAGTTCATCTACTTGATGACTGTTCACATTCAAATTCTCCCAATCACAGAGGATTACGTGTCAACATTCCCCCCCTTAATCTGAAGGGATGTTGGTGAGTCCAAGCATCGTTCTAAATCTTTCAAGCTTTTCTCTTCCAAGCGCTTTGGTGAAGATGTCTGCAATTTGCTCATTTGTGGAACAATGACGGAGATGGATTGTTTTGGCCTTCAACATGATGTCGGATCAGATGATATTTTAGTAATTGATGTGCTTTTGTACGATCATGGAAACTTGGGTTCTTGGCCAAACTTATTGCAGGAGGTATTGTCAATCATGAGTGGATGTTGATTGTACTTGTTTTACCTACAATCTTCAAGAAATTTTCCTGAGCCACACAATTCCTTTCGTTGCTTCAGCTGCTACCCACGTATTCTGCTTTTGTTGTGGAATCTGCTGGAACTGATTGTTTGCGTGATCTCCAAGAGACAGCTCTTGATCCAAGACTCATAGCATATCCTGAAGTAGATACTCCAGTTTCTTTGTCTCCATCGAAGTCTGAATCAAAGTATCCAATCAAGCTGAATTCGTCCACCTGTGTATACTTGATTCCAAGGTCTTGAGTTCCCTTCAAGTACCTTAGAACTCCTTTTGCAGCAGACCAATGTCCCTCACAAGGCTTTTGCATAAACCTGGAGAGGATTCCAATAGCAAATGAAATATCTGGTTTGGTAGTAGTGAGGTAGATGAGACTTCCTATAAGCTGTCTATACTTTGTTGCATCCTCAAATTCCTTTCCTTCAATAAATGTGAGCTTTAAGTTTTGTTCCATTGGAGTAGAAAGAGGATTGCACTCTGTCATGGCAAATCTGTTTAACAAATCTCCAATGTATTTCTTTTGAGAAAGAAATATGGATTTTGGATGTTGGGTTACTTCAATGCCATGATAGTAATGAACATGGCCCAAATCAGTCATTTCAAAACTTTTTCCTAATTCTTTCTTTATGTATGCAATATAGCTTTCATTGTTCCCTTTCATTAAAATATCATCTACATATACCACAAGATATACAACTGTTTTGCCAACTTTCTTGACAAATAAAGTTGCATTATCAAGATCAAAATGATTGGAGTTGAGTTTCAGAAGATGCTCAGTTAGCTTTTCATACCAGGATCGTGGTGCTTGTTTGAGGCCATACAAGGACTTCACAAGTTTTCATACTTTATGTTCATCTCCTTTCACAACAAATCCTTCAGGTTGGGACATAAAAACATTTTCTTTTAGATATCCATTCAAGAAGGCAGTTTTTACATCCATTTGATGGACTTTCCAACCGTTCTGAGCTGCTAGTGCAAAGAGTGTCCAGATGGTGGCCCATTTTGCTGTGGGGGCAAATTTTCCTCATAATCGACCCTTCCTTCTGTGCAAAACCTTTTTCCACAAGCCTAGCTTTGTGCTTGTCAAGTGAGCCATCAGCTTTGTACTTGTTCTTGTAGACCCACTTGCAGCCAATTGGTTTGGTTCCAAATGGAGGATCAACCAGCTTCCAAGTGTCGTTATTTATGAGCGCATCATACTCCTTTTGCATTGCTTCTTTCCATTCATCATGAGAAGCAGCTTCTTTAAAGGAAGTTGGTTCAAAATCTGTAGACAAGTTCAATTCACAATCATAAGAAACATCCATATCAACAGGTGAATTAGAGTCATCTACATCATCTCCATTTTGTCGATTTGCATTTCCGGTTCCTGTTTTTCCAATTTCATCAGGATGAACACTTTCAAGTGTCTTTGTCAGCCACTTTGGGGGACCTTTCTGAGATGGTACAGGCTACTTTGTTGATTAAATTTGGACTGAATCAAGATTGAGTCTCCCAATTCTATCAATTACGTCACTTAAAGCATCATCTGTTGTTGGAGTTTCATGTGGGGGAGAGTGTTCTTCAGAAGAAGATTCCACATGTTGATCTATAATAGGAATCCCCCCTTCAAGATGTGGAATCTGATTATCAAATTCTTGAAATGATTTTGTTTTTGCGAATCCAGCCAAGTGATCAAGTTGCCGCTCAACAACATTCTCAGATTTGGATTATTCAAGAAATATTACATCTCTAAATACAACAAACTTTTTATTTTCTTCATCATAGAGGCGGTATGCTTTGGAGGTATTTGAATACCCCAGGAAAATACACTTACGAATTCTAGCACCAAGTTTGTTTCTATGTACCTTTGGTATCAAAGCATAACAAGTGGAACCAAAAACCCTGAGATGTTTGACCGAAGGAACATGTCCATACCACAATTCATAAGGAGTCTTGTTTCATATAGCACTAGATGGACATCTATTCTTTATACATGCAGCACATAGAACAGCATCAGCCCAAAACATTATCTTTACATTTTTGAAAAAAAGCATGGATCATACCATATTCAATATTGTTCTATTCATTCTTTCAGCTACACCATTCTGTTGGGGATTATAAGGCACAACTATTTGATGTTTGATCCCATGTTGGCGAAGATAGTTTTCAAATTCATTTGATGTATATTCTTTTCCATTATCAGTGCGAATAGACCCAATATATGATTGTGCATCATTTTCAATCCATTAATGAAAATTCTTGAATGTTTGAAAAGCATCAGATTTGTTCTTCAATAAATAAACCCAACACATTCTGGTGTAGTCATCAATAAATGTCATGATATATTTATTTCCATTTGTAGAAGAAACATGCATTGGACCACATAAATCTGAATGAATAAGTTCAAGCTTCCTATGTGCTCTTGAATGTGAGTCATGAAAAGGTTGTTTGCTATGCTTTCCTAGAATGCACACATCACATTGTTTAAGTTTTCTAGGAATTGTAGGCAAACCAGCAACACCATTTTTCTTCAATAAGCGGAGACTCTCATAGTTTAAATGTCCAAATCTAGCATGCCATAATAAACTAGATGGAAGTGTACCTTCTTCATGATGAGAAATATATGAGAAATGTTGTGCATGAGTAGATGTTCCTTGCAGTTTGAAAAGTCTTTCTCTTCTTCTATTCCCCTCATGACAAGTGAGTGATCAGATGCTTTTCTTACCTCAAGCTTGCCATCAAACATATGAATGGAGTGACCTTGCTGTCGGATGTGGACCAAGGATAGCAAGTTTCTCTTGAGCTGTGGGAGATATAGAACATGATCAAGAAGAAAGTCTGAGAGACCAGGCAGTTTAAGCCTGATTGTGCCAAGCCCTGATGGCTTGATTTTTGACTGATCTGCAAAGTATACTACTCCATCAACATTGTCAGTGAAATCTTCAAAAAAATATTTTCCATGAGTCATGTGACAGGTTGCTCCTGAATCAAGAAACCAATCATTTTTCCAGGAAGCAAGTGAAGTATTAAACAAATCTTCATTTACTCCAATGTTACATTGTGCCTCAACATAGTGAGCGGATTCAGGTGCTTTACCTTTGTCTGTATCATCAGTTTTACCTTTCTGTTGGTTTCTTCTCTGCTCAATTTTGTCCCATGGTAGCTTGCATGTAGAGGCATCATGTGATCCATTTCTTTTGCAGCGAATATAATGTAAATCTGCCTTTTCTCCTTGAGAATGTCTGCCCCCCCTGCCTCTGAAGTATCTTCCTCTTCCTCTTCATCCACCTCTTCCTCTTGTAGAATCTTGAGAAGGATACTTTTATTTATGAGCCAGGCATACAGTCTCTTCAGAAGATTCAGGGACTGTCTTCTTTCCAAAGGCTTTTTCTCTTTCAGCAAAATTTTTCACGAGAGAGTCAAAGGTTATATCTTTGAGATTTCCATTTGCTTGCAAAGACTCAAGATAATTGGAGTATGTAGGATAAAGTGCCTTGAGAAAAGCAATAAGAGAGATATCCAGCTCAACTTTAGTGGATTTGATATCATGCATTATAGACTTTATTTTAGATGCAAGAGCAAGAGGATCATTATTTTGCAGTTCAAGAGTGAAGAGTTTAATCATAAGTTGGACGACTTCAAGTGCAAAATGTCAGTCATAGAGTTCTTTCAGCTTTTATAAAGCTTCACATCCTTATTTACAGATTCTGTGATGAAATGTGGCGACTCACATCCTTATTTACAGATTCTTTGATTAATGCATATGCTTTGTTGTTCTTGTTTTCCCAAATGGTGAGCTCTTTGTCTGAGGTAGGCTTTTCTGGGTCACTGTCTCCTTCTCCGACACACACTCCTTTCCACAACTCATTGAAGATGAGGGTGTGTTGTATCATCTGGGACCAATCAGGATAGTTCTCCTTGCCAGTGAGAACTATCCTTATTGGTATGTTAAGCCCCTTTTACAACCAATGTCTGCAAAAAAATTCTCCCCAAAGCCCCCTCTCACTTAACATGTGTCCAAGTGAAGCACATAGCGACAAAGGCAGAAGATAAATCTTACAATCATCAACATTATGCATTTTCATCAATGAATATGTATTTAACTTGTTTCTATAAGGCAACAATGCTTCATTACAATAATTTTTCAAAGTATGAAATGTTTTATTGTTCATTGTATCAACTCTATAGAAGTATGTCTATTATTCAAAATGAATCATAGAGAACCAAATGGTGTTTTACCAAAACAATATTAATATCAAGTTTTTGATGCACAACAAATTCTTTAGTTTAGTAATATGCTTGTTTACATCAGTTTGTTTCTTTTGTGCCTAAATCATGTCTATTTTTTGACCTTTTATTTTTCCCTCCTATGGACTATGGTATTATAAAAACAAACATAAAAAAAAACTAGATTTTTCTTTTTCTTTTTGATTTTTTCTCTCCTTTTAGATATTGGGAAAAATAGACTTTCCATTACTTGCATTCACATGTTTATAAAACATGCATACCTTGTATCAAATGGAAATTGTATAGATATATGTAATGGCTCCAAAAAATATGGATAAGTTCCACCTTAGATTGAGATGATTTGTTCCCTTGTAAATCAATAGAGAATCCAATCAAAATAATAAAATATCTCAATGAAACAACATTATATTAATACAAATATTAGTTTCCTTTACAAGATGAAAAATTCATTAATACAAATAATAATAAGAAAGAAATGATTCGATATCAACATACAAACAAATAGTGAGTGTAAAAGTACACATTATTGAAAGGACACATCTTTAAACTCATATATAGTCATTCATTATAGAGAGGTGATCAATCCAAAAACCATTATATGCATTTCCAAGACAACCTGCATTTTGTCAATTTTAACACTTAGGCATGTTTTTCATATAAAAAGAAAAAATTGAATACATACTTCAAAATCACTTATAATGAATTGTTCAAAAGAAAATAAAAATCATCTGCCCTACAAATTTTCCAATGAAATAATCTATGTATTTTCTCTTGAATTCCATGCATTTTAAAGAAATGTGTTCCTTTTTCTTCACATAAAATTTCTCCATACACCCATTCTCATGCATAGGAGTGGTGATGTGGATTTATACATTAGTTAATAGATTTTGGCATCCCTTCGTGGAACTGCATGTAAGCACTTACGACCTAACAAGAAGTTAATGGATCATGGTTACTAGCAACAAAGAGACATAAAAATCTTATGTCTAGACAAAAAAATTGACATCACACCATGATACCTATTCTAAAAAACTCTTCATGCTCACTTTCTAAGTCTTCCACTTTAAAAAACCTTGCCAAGTCCTAACACAATTACCTAAGAAGATGAATTTCTTAAATGTTTACACTCATCATTATAAGTAAACTTGTTCTAAAGTTCAAGCATCTATGGAATGAAAACTTGTGTGAAACTGAAACCTATGGAAAACAAATACATTTGCAAAACTAGAAACTATGCCAAAATGTGGACATAAAAAGGAAAGTTCCAATGTTCCACAAAAACTAAACCAATAGAAAAATCCTAAAGAAAACATTTTAAGACAAATTTTGTCTAATTATTTCGATGGCACATAATGAATTGTGCAAGAGTTAAAGCAAATGTTTTTCTTCAAATCTTCTAGGGACAACACTTGTGTGCTCCAGTACATACCCTTTCAAGTTTACTTAAATTCTATGTACTGAAAACAACACAAGAATGACTATCAACATTTCAAATGGGACTTTCCCATAAACTTCCCATCTCCTTATATAGTTACCATCAGTGTCTCCCATGAGACATATGTTAGATGAGATAGCTTAATATAAACAAGCTTAATGTGAGATGATCGCAGTAAACATTGATATTTTGAAGTTGTCTCATCCACTTAACTTAGACATTTATTAAATATTTTGATCATGACAAGTGGTGTACATGAAAATTATAATAAACTGAGACAACATGTGGATACAAAGTTAATAAATCTTGAATAAGTTGACAAAGTTGAAAGTACTCAAACAAATTTTGTGTCTTATGAGAAATAATGATATTTCCATATAAAATACTAGTAAAAAATAATATGTTGTTGACTTATGTTCTGAAACTACAACATCACAGATGGCCTTATTAATGGTGCTAATGGAATGTTGCAAGTTTATTTTCAAATAGATAAAATGAACAAGATGTACTTCAAATATAATTTTTTTATTCATCAATTAGAAAATTACAAAGAACAAAATTCGAAGGATTGTATTCTATAGATATTGAAAAAACATGGACAACAATGTTTCATGTTGCAAAGCTATTATTATCATTTGGAAGAAAAATTCATTGCAAAATACAAAGACAATTTCTAGTAAAACTAGCCTTGTGCTAGAACAATATATAGAGCATAAGGCTTGAATTTAGATATTCTTATGTTTGAACCAAGTAACATCAGACAAATGGGTTGTGTACACATCTCTTTCAAAAGTGAAAACCATGGATTTGTTGTTCTTTCTAAAAAAATCGCATTTAATATGAATGAATACATGTGCATAAGTACACATTTAAAGGTGATTTTTGCTACTCCATCAAGTGTGCCAAAACGAAAAAAATTACCTTATTATCATGATCCAAATTTAAGCAAAAACACAAAAAATTACATATATAACCATAAACATAGAGATGCAGTAGAAATAAAACTTCATTTCATTAATATCAAAGAATTGAAATATGCTTACATACAGAATAGAAATAAACTAGCTCAGGCGATGGGATGGTAGCTTATCTCAGAGACGAATTGTGGTGGCTACATGCCTCTGAACTGTGTTGCATGAGGCTTGAAGGCCTATTTATTATTGAGAAATAGTGGAAAACCCCAAACATACAAGAAAATAACCTTAGGAGATAAAACACAAAACTATGGGCCCTGTTGGAGTAAATTGGTAAATCAACTTCCCATGGTAGTAACTTTGGGATATGATCTTTGTTTTATGCACATGATACCTGGTTAGAAATATCTATTTGAGGAATACAACTACTAAAAATGAATATTTATTTGTAAACTCATATTTTTTGTGGTGAGTTTACAAAAAAATGTCATTTAGGTCCTCAAAACGACTCCAGAAGTTTAGGACCCGAAAAACTGTTAAAAATAGTAAACTATGCTAGAATTAAGGAAACTAAAAAACTAAAAGAAATAATGGTGGGGTCCTAAGTGGAATAGGCAGGTGGCCACCAATATCCACCTAGATCTCCCTCCCACCTTACGAAGCAATGGTCCCCATTGTATTGATTTCCTCCATGAGATGAGGAAACTTCTGTTGAACTTGGTTCCTGGTAAGCCCCTTTCCCTCGTGAGGGAGTTGGTCTGCTTTGAAAACTCGATATAGTTGGGTCCCTTACTGTCAAGTGTTCTTGATCTATGTGTCCATGATCCGATCATTTTTGGCTTATTCCATGCAATATATGTTTAGCGTTGTTGGTGTGAGTTGTTCAACAGTGTCAGATGTTTCCAACAATGGTGGAAAGTAGGGCCAAAGGTGGTCCACATTGAACACTGGGTGTAGACCAAGGAATGGTGGAATACTGAGCTCGAAGGAATTTTCCCCTAATTTCTTGGTGATGCTATATGGCCCATATCGGAGCAGGGAAATTTTTTGGTGGGACCTAGCGAGGCACTCCTTCTACAAATGTAGAAAAACTTTGTCACCCATGTGGAACTTGTGTGGAACTGGATGTTGATCATGTCGACGCTTGTACTTAGCCTTGGCTCTGTCTAATATTTCATGGAGCTATTGAAATATGTGATGAATTTTCTCAATGAGGTTGCTTTCCTCATTAGCTTCGGAGAAAATCTACTGGAGTAGGTGCAAATGGTATGGCCACATCAATGGGACATAGTGGTTGGAATCCCATGCCCACCTGAAAAGGGTTTTGATTAGTCAAGCTGTGGAGACCCCAGTTATAGTTGTGATAGATATAGGGGAGGCTCTCATCCCATGTGCATGGATGCTTTGAGTTGTACATGCACATAATTTAGACAATTATCCAGTTGATGACCTCTATCTAACCATTAGTTTGGGGATGGAAAGTTATGGACTTAGTGAGCTTTCTGTCCAACATCGACCATAAACTGGACCAAAATGTACTGAGGAGCCTATTGTCCCAATTTGAGATGATAGACCGTGGGATCCCAAAGCACGCCCACACTCACTTGAAGGAACACAAAGGTGTCCCAAGTGGCATAATAGTGCATCTTGGAGGTGAAAATATTGAACTTGCTAACCCTCAAAGAGTGTTTGGTAAGTGTGGACAATTATGGGTTTCTTTTGTAGAGAAGTGGCCAATTAGAAGTTTCATGCCCACAAGAGTTGAGCACAGTGGTTAACGTCATGATTGGTGGTCACCTAAGGCAATTTGCAACATTATTGGTGTTACCCTTATTGTACTTGATATTCAAATGGAACTGTTGTAGGTATGTGGACCACTTTTGATGGGGATCATTCTGCAAATTCCTTTGGGTCTGTATGAACTGCAGGGGTTGGTGATCTATGTGGATGATTTTTTCCTTCTCCAAAATGTAATGTTTCCATTGTCGGAAAGTGTGCACAATGGAATACATCTCTTTTTCATAACTGGGACACTTCTATACTATGTATGAAAGTGTATTATTGTGATATGGCACTAGATGCCCCTATTGGGTAAGGAATTCCCCAATAGAATAGTTAGAGGCATTTATATTGATCTCAAATGGTTGCTGCAAGTTTAGTAATGTGAGCACTGGTGCATAGTAGAGGTGATGTTTCAACTCTACGAACACCTTCTATTGAGATTCAGACCAAAATAATTTTTCTTTCGCTCCTCCCTTGGTGGCTTGACTGAAGGGCCAAGTGATATTAGAGAACCCAAACATGAACATGTAATAGAAATTGCCAAGACCTAGAAAGTTGTGGAGCTCTATCAGAGTGGTTGGGACTAGCCAGTCCTGAATGACTTGGATCTTGGATGGAACCACATGCACCCCCTGTTCATTAATAATGTATCTCAGATACTAAACTTGGGTCATTCTAAAAGTTCATTTCTCCAAATTGGCATAGAACTTGTGTAGTCGCAGTGTTTGAAGAACCTCTCGAATGTGGTGGGGGTGCTCTTCCCAACTCTGGCTAATGATCAGGATGTCATCCAAGTATACCACTACAAATTAGTTGGTGAATGGTTGCAAGATGTCATCCATCAGCCTCATGAAGGTTGCAGGAGCATTCTTCAACCTGAAAGTCATCACCAATCATTCAAAAAGGCCCTCCTTGGCTTTGAAGGAAGGCTTCCAAACATGGCAGAGTTTGATTGGTACCTTCTAATATCAGGACTTCAAGCTGATATTTTTGAAATATTCCCCCACTTGATTTGGTACAAGAGGTCATCAATCCATGGAATTAGGTACCTATTTCAGACAATGATCTTATTTAGTTCCTGATAGTCAATGCGGAGTCTCCAAGTCTAATCCTTCTTCTACACCAACACGATCGAGCTTCCATAGGGCATTGAAGTCGATTGGTTGTGACCTTTCTGCTATAGCTCTTTAATATGCCTCTTGATTTCATTGTTCTCCAATCCTATTGATGTGTCCATTGATCTAGATTTTGGGGGGAAACCCGCAAAATCTTAAAAAAAATGAAATGAATCTCTAGGAGGGAGGCTCTCAAGATCTGAAAAATTGAAGTGCCAAAAGAAATAGAGGCAAACACACAACAAACAAAACAAAAAAGAAATGTTTTGTATTAATACAAATAATAACTGTAAGGCTACATTGTGGTGGATAATCTGCACTTTTACAAAATGTGATTTGTTACTTAAAGCCTTTTTTTGTCACAATAGCACAGGTAAATTCCATCGGTGGGTAAATACCATGGGTGAATGAATATCCTGGGCCGATGTCACCTACAATAGCATGGGTAAATTCCATGATTGGATGAATACCATGGGAGGATGAATACCAAGGGTTGATTCCACTTAAAATATCATGGGAAAATACCATGGGTGGATGCCAACTTACAATATCATGAGTGAATTCCATGGGTGGATGAATACCATTGGCGGATGCCACTTACAATACAATGGGTAAATTCCATGGGTGAATGAATACTATGTGTGGATGAATACCATGGGTGGATGCCATTTTCCATTCGGATCATTCCTCCCTCTTTAAGAATCAATGATCTCCATTGTTTGAAGTTCCCTCCTGAGAGGACTTTGTTGAATATGAAGAGCCATTGAAGAGAATTTTTTTGTGTGGTTAACCCATAACCGTGATGAATGAAGATCCTAGGATAGATACACCCTGTAATGCTTGTGACCAACTGTGATACTGATAGTGTGTGGCCTAGAAAATGGACTTCAATAAAGTGTGGGTTTGAGGACAACCCATAACCATGACAAGTGAAGATATGAGAATATAGATACCCTGTAATGCTTGTGACCAACTGTGATACTAATTGTGTGCAGCCTAGCAAATGGACTTCTATGAAGTGTGGGTTTGTGGATGACCCATAACCATGAAAAACAAATATCCAAGGATAGAGATACCTTGTAATTCTTGTGATCAGCTATGATACTAATAGTGTGTGGCCTAACAAATGGACTTCAATGACAAGGATTTTGTGCAGTTCACCCATAACCGTGATGTTCACTTTTGATGAAGTAGCAAGTTCCTACATATCTTGGGGTAGGAATGCACGTCTCCGAAGAACCTAAGCTGGATATTTATATGCTGAAACCAATGAATGTCAAGAAGGCACCTACTAAATTGAGGTGGGAGGGCACATCTCCAAAGAGAACCTACTATGAATGTTGCTTCAGATTTGAAGTGGGCATAACTCGATCAATATAACTCAAAATATTTATTATAGTATATTTTTTGAAACAAAATTACATTTTTCATCTTCCCATGTAATTGAAATCCCTACCTGGACACTCTTGAAACTCATATTCACACGGCAACTCCCCTACCATCATAAAAGTTCTGAAAAAAAAATAGTTTATTTTAAATCAACAATGTCTCCATCATTCGAACTCTGATTCGACAATTTGTTTTTTGAAATTCGGTGATTTTACGAGAGCAGATTAGATCTAAAATTATGAAAAACAACTGCAAAAAAGGATAGGAGAGCCACTGTCCATGAATTTCCATCAGAACATATTATGCAACATAGCTAATTTTAAAACAACGATATCTCCCTCATCTGGACTCCGATTCGGCTAATTGCGTTTTTTGAATTTGGGTGGTTTTTCGCAAGGAATCCAGATCTGTTATTTAATTTTGTAAAATTTACACCAAAATTTTCAAATTTGATCTGGAAACTCACTGCCCAAAAGAAATTCATGCAAAAAAATCTTCCCACTTTTCTCAAGAAAGTTCTATGTGGATTTCGTAGCACGTGCCTGAAGTTTGTTGAATATTGCTGCAAAAATTTGAGACTGAAATATGCATCAAACCCTCATTCCCATGGAATCACAACCTGAATCTAATACCACTGATCTAGATCTTGGGGGCGTGGCCCCAAGATTTGAAAAATTGAAATGCTAGATGAAAAGAGAGGAGAACACACAATAAAAAAAACCACAAAGAAAATTTTTGTATTAAAACAAATAATAACTCTAAATACTACATTGTGGTGGACAATCTGTATATTTACAGAATGTGACTTGTTACTTATAACCTTTTTTTTGTCGCAATACCACAAGTAAATTCCATGGGTGGGTAAATACCATGGGTAAATTCCATGAGTGGATAAATACCATGGGAGGATGAATACCAAGGGTTGATGCCACTTGCAATACCATGGGAAAATACCATGGGTGAATGAATACAATGGGTGGATTCCAACTTACAATATCATGGGTGAATTCCATGGGTGGAAGAATACCATCGGTGGATGCCACTTACAATACAATGGTTAAATTCCATGGGTGAATGAATACTATGTGTGGATGAATAGCATAGGTGGATGCCACTTACAATACCATAGGTAAATTCCATGCGTGAATGAATACTATGGGTGGATGAATACCATGATATTATTGAGAAACAATGGAAAACCCTAACCATCCAAAAACCTAACCCTAGGAGATTAAACACCAAACTACGAGCCACACAGGGGGAAATTGGTACATCAACTTCCCGAGGTCATAACTTTGCCATACAATCTATGTTTGACGCAAATGAAACCTCATTAGAAAGATCTGCCCAAGGAATACAGCTATTGATAGTGAATATCATGCTAAAAACCCATGTTCTTCACATGTGATTTTCCAAAGAGAAATGTTGTTTAGGGCCTCAAAATGGCTTCAGAAGTTTAGGACCCAAAAAACTGCCAAAAATCATAAATTGTGGTACAATTAAGGAAACTAAGAAAATGAAAGAAACAATGGTGGGGGTCCAAGTGGAATATGCAGGTGATCACTCATGTGTTCCATTTTCAGGTGGGTTTGGATTCAAGCCAAATGATTGAGGTGGATATTGGTGGCCTTTCGCCTCTTGTTTCCCTGAGGGCATATCATCAGGAAAACAAAATTTCCCACTTTTGGAAATGAGCTTACTACATTGTTTTGTAGTAACCAAACAGATGGTGGTAGGTGGTGTTACCTCTGGTATCATGTACAACTTATTTCCCAAGGAAATAATAACAACGTGAGGGATTGACTCATACATTGCACGTCGCTTCCACAAGTATGGTTGGCCTAATAATACATCACAAACATCAAGAGGAGTAACGCCACATAATAACTCATCCATGAAGGGCTTGATGTTGGATAGAAGGTGGAACTATTGACTGACGTGAAGATCCCTTCCTTTGTGAAACCACCCAATGGTGTACGACCGTGGGTGTGTTTTGGTCGGTAAGTTCAACTACTTCACGACCTCTACTAAATGAGGTTATTTTGGCTCCCGCTATCAATAATGAACTATAGCAAGGAACACTTTACCCACATTTAATAGTGGAAGATGTGCTCCTCCTCCTCTAGATCTGCAAGTTCCTCCTTCTGGATCTTTGTGGTGGTAATGGTGGCGTTGGTCTCTCAATAATATGCTACCTTTTTTCATTCCCCTTGTTGGGTTTTGACTCAGAGTTGAAACATGCATTTTGTTCAGAAGCCTTCATCTCGACCAGTAGTGACTACTTGGTCCAACACTCATGTTGTGAGTGGAGCTCTTATGGAACTCACACCGCTTTCCCGTGTCCTTCTTCGGCTTCACAATGTTGTTCTTTTCTTGCAACTTTGGTGGGTTTTCCTGGGCCACCACACCTTGGATTTGTCATTTGTTATACAGTTTGGGGGCACCTTTCCCTTGCTTCAGATTCGTAGATCCAACGTCTCCCTCTTTCTATTTAAGCTTATTCTTGATCTTGATAGTGTATCGGTACACCGGGCTGAGTGAGAAGATGTCCAAGAACTCCATCTCATCCTAGATGGACTTGTGTAGGAAGCTGCGGTACTTGAGTACAAAATGTTTCTTAGAATACTTGATACCCAACTTCATGTGAAGGGTATGAAAAACATTGGTAAACTTTGGCACGTCTTGGTTCCTTCCTTGCTACAGTGTGGTCCACTTTATGTATTTATCCTCATAGCTCTCAAAAGGGTAGTATTGCTCCTTGATGGCATCCCAAAATGAATTCCAAGTGGGTGCGACTAAAAACAGTGAGGGCTTACTTCCATCCTTCTGCTCAAATTAGGTTTCCCACCGGTCCTTGACGTGGGGGTTGACTTTGAGAAGAGAAAAAATAATATTTTCACGGCTAGAAAAATCATGAACAAAAAAATTCTTCTAGCAAATTTGACCATTTATCTAGGACATCTGCATCTATTTTGCTGTCAAATATGGGAATGTCAAAGTTTACTTCTACCTTAAAAGGAGTGGCACCTCCAAAGTGTCTATTGGATGTAGATGTGCCACTAGTGGGCAACATTTGAAGGATCTATGCAAAGTTATCCATCATTGAATTTCTTTGTTTCTCAAGGGCTTCCTCAAGTAATATTATGAATGGATCTCCTGCTTCCTTGTCTTTCTTTTTTCCCCCATGGGTGACTGTTAGGGTTTGTGAGGTTGATCTTGCAAAGGTTCAACGAGATTGAGAACTCACTCCTTATACCCCAACCTCGTTGGGGACATGCAAAGAAGGATCAAAAAAGAGAAGACCGCTCTGATACCACTGATCCAAATTTATACAAGAATGGAACAAATTACATATATAAGCATAAAAACAAAGATGTAGTAGAAATAAAACTTCATTTCATTAATATCAAAGAACTAAAATATGCTTACATAAAGAAAGGAAATAAACTAGCTCAGGTAATGGTAGGTTATCTCTAAGAAGAGATGTGGAGTACATGCTTTTGAATTGTGTTACAATAAGGCTTGAAGGCCTATTTATTATTGGGAAACAATGGAAAACCCAAAACACCCAAAAACCTAACCTTAGGAGATGAAATGCCAAACTATGGGCCTCGTTGGGGTAAATTGTTACAACAACTTCCCAGGGTCGTAACTTTGGCATAGGATCTTTGTTTGATGCAAATGATACCTCGTTAGAAAGATCTATCTGAGGAATAAAACTACTGACAATGAATATTGAATTCAAAACTCATATGACTCGTTGGTGATTTTCCAAAAAACAACGTCGTTTATGGCCTTAAAACTACTCCAGAAGTTGACAACCCGAAAAACTGCCAAAAATAGTAACCGGTGCTACAATTAAGGAAATTGAAAAACTGAAAGAAACAATGGTGGGGGTCCAAGTGGAATAGGCAAGTGGCCACCAATATCCACTTGGATCATATCATGTTTGGAAACGATTCGAGATATTTATACTCAAGTGTAATAATTTCTCTAGTCATTGAATTCTTTGTTCCATTATGTGGAGAGAAATCAATCTACTTCAATGCATGAAAGATATATAGACCTCAAAGTATCTATACTTGACACTAAATTATAAATAAGGAAGTTTTCGTAAATAAATGAATATCAACTCATTAATTATTAGTTTTTTTTGCAACTAATAAAATAATCCAATAATGCTAAAGAAAGTTAAGAGGTTTTTAATAATTTCAAATTACTTCCATTATGTCGGTGTATATTTATGAACCACTAACATCAGCAATCACAAAAATATTCAAAAGAAATGAGCTACCAAACTATCTAATTGTAGCTAATGTATGTGTTAAACAAATGCATGTGCGGAAGTACACATATATGACAATAAGTTTCACTAGTCTATAGTGGGCCCAAAAGGAGATATTTAATTTATAATGATGTTGGGAAAGTAGGTCAGGTGTTTAAACTTGATTATAATGAATTCTCTGGTTGTGGAATTCCTTCTTGGATTACATGGAGAGAAATGAAGCTACTTCAATTGCATCGAAGACAAATATTGACCCTGAAGTCGCTACTTTGGATATAAATTCTAAATAATAAAATTGTCATAAATAAATTAATGACATCTCGTTAATGATTATATAACCTTTTTGAAACTAATAAACTAGTGCAATTATGGCAAAATACAATAATAGTTTCAAGTTAATTCCATTTTGGAATTGAATAGTTTTTTTGAGTGATATGAAACTCCAAACTAAATGCCACGAAATATCTAATTTTTTTTGTGTCATGAAGAAATTTGAAAAATCGTGGATAAACATTCAATGTCATAGTATTATTTTTTCCCCTGCAAGATTTAACATTATTTTTTAGAGGTTGGGGTAGTACAAGCTTTCAAAGGTTCATTATTAACCATAGCATCTATTTCATGTAAGTAATTTTATGTATTTAAAATTTATTACTTTTATTCACTTGTGTGTTTTCTGTTAGATGTGGGACATAAGTTAATAAATTGTTGATTCATATTTGACACAACTAAATTATTAAGGAAAAAGAAACATCAGAAAAACAAAAGTAGCACATGATTACCAATTTGATGACTCTATAATTGTTTTCATTATCAATGAATTCATAGACTTAAATCTCGATATATTTTATTTTCAGTCTAAATAACTTTACTTCATCATTAAAACTTCCACATCTCTTTGTATAATGTTCAACAAAACATCTATAATTTGTACAAAAGAAAGTAGATAAAACTATAATTTTGACTACTTTGCACAAAGTGGCCCCAAAAACAAATATTTATGTTATAATTATCTTGCAATCCAAGAAAATTGTTTACATTTTCATATGTGAGCCATTTAAAACATATATACAAGGAGTTAGATCTTTTAAATAGTACTTGCATAACTTAAGCATGCCACAAGGAATGTTTTGGAAGGTGTACATGAAAGGGTCATCATTATATTTTGTTTTAATGGTAGATGAATAATATAATGACTAATTGTCACTCGAAAAGTACATGTGAATTGTTTTTTAAATCTAAATGTTCTAGTATTTTTCGATTTAATAATAACAAAGATATTTTTTTTTATAAGAAGAAAACCTTAGCCATGTCAGTAATGTAATTGAATCATGCATATCCAATTTTAAAGGATGTAGTTGTATTGGGTGTTTGTTGACTATCTGTCACAAAAATACCTTCCATGTACCTCGTTGTTTCCTACAAGGAGCATACAAAAAAATGGATCATGTTAGTGCTAAAATGATAACAAATAAAGAAATGAATGTAGTGGAAACAATGCATCATCAAGATTAAACTAAAACTAAAGCAAACAATATGATACAAGCTCATTGAGGAAAAAACACATGAACAAAGGTATTGGAACATGATCCTCTTTATTTATAAGTGGGGGTAGAAGAGCTACAAATAAGATATGAAGACACTTTAAGGAAATTTCTTCAATCTCTTATGCAATGATTAAAAACATTTGTGAATCTTACCAATTATATTATAAAATGTCAACAAGATGAATAGAAAAAAATATAATTAGCAAAATAATGACAACAGAAACATACAATAATAGTATAAATGATGAAATAACACAAGTACATATCATTTTCCATTCTCATCACCTCCATTATCTTCCTTGCTTGGCATGATAGCATTGTTATTCTCAAAAATACTTTTTGATCTAGGGTCACGCCTTAATACAAACCAACAATCCCTATCCAACACATCTGGGTAGAAAACCACTTGGTTGCAGTGTTTTGGGAAAACATAACACTCTCTAGCTTCTTGCCACATATTTCTAGATTTGATAAATATCAGCCCACTATCATGATCTTCCTTTACATTATTTGGATCAAAGGTGTCTCACCACTTGCACCTAAAAATAACACATTGGAATGAAATGAATTCCACTTGAAAGGTTTTGACAGTGGTGGCTAGCAAAACTAGATTGGTTGAACTCGACCTCCACTCCACATTCTTGTGCCACATCCATCATTGGAATCCTCCATGCGAAAATGATGTACATATCCCTACATAAATGGGAACAAATGAACTTATAAAAGAGTGAAAAAATTATAGTGTCATGTGTCTGGTAACCTGAACATAATTATATATATTCTATATCTATATATATATATATATATTATATATATATATATAGATATGATAGATATATTGTTATTGGGAAATCCAGTGTCTATGTAAAGCTGCTAGTCCCACTAAGATGGGTAGCTATCTTACAAACAAATAGATTAAAGTTACTTTCGTTTTCCTTTACAAGAAGTAGATAGAAGAGGAGAAAAGAATACCAACCTCAATCTTTCGCTTGGTTCCTTGCTTGTTCCTTCTCCTCTTTGACAGATCTTTGCCGCTCTTTCCTTGACCACTCCACGTCAAAGAGTACCTGTAAAGTCAAAGTAGAATAATACCTTCAAAGTGCAGAGATCTACAATCATAAACAATATAGGACCAGATATATATTGACCACACATGCATTTATTATCAGACATACAAGAACGTGGATGAAAACTTGAATAGCTTTATTAATGTAAATATTAGAAGAGAGGATTACAACCCATTGATCTGACCCAGCATCATCCTCCCAGCATGAAAGCCCTTCTTCACCTCATGAAAAGATTAGATCACCCAACACTATGATATTCCACCGGGAAACCAACAGCACTTCCTTACAAGATACAAGATTCCAGCCTCTGACCTATGGGACGAGGGATCCACATATAGATGAATGCAAGGGGTGAGCCAGCTTTTGGGATTTTGATTAGTGTCCTCTCTCTAATAGTTATTGATTCCACTTGGAGATTGATGATCTCTTACTCATCCCTGGGCGGATTCTAAGAGGCAAGTGTCACAGGAGAAGCTTCTGGAAGATTCCATGATCATCCACCTTGCAAACTGTCTCTGCCATTTGTCTACTCTCGTCCATCACACCCTACAGAAGGGCTTTCCATTATGCATCACACTTTTTGCACTGAGCAGGTGAGATGTATCACACCCTAAGCACCGGGCAATCTGTATGGTCCAGTTTTGACCAGTTCTGAGCAGTTTTCTGTGGAGAACTTCTGGGAGATGATGTAATCAGTTCACCTTATTCCTTTAGGGAATGAAACAAAACTTTTAGGGACTCATAATCCATTGGTTTATGGACATGTGATTGGGTTTGTAGTGCCCAAATATGTCTATAAAAGTTGCCCCCTAAAGCATGAGGTTGAAAATCTTTTGATGTTGGGTGAAACGCTTTATCATGAGGATCCGAGGTTTTTGGAACTGGAAGGCAACCTGTAATAAGATACAATACAATACATTATCTTCATAACATTTTCATGATCTAGCCAAGGCAGGCATTCCCATGCTCATCTTTATAATTCATTTTCATATACATAGGATAGACAACCGTCTGTGTGGTAGACTGATGATTCTGATAGAGCCATCATCCTTTGATTCGGATGATCATCTGTTCAGCAATGATGTACATTTGATGCCTTTATTTTCCTGAATATATCGTAGCTCGGATGGATGAAACTAGATCCGAGGTCTTCAAACTCGTCCAATCTTCGCCCGAAGTACAAGTCAATCCATGTGAAAAATGTTCTGGAGTCGAACATGGAAAGACACCGCCTGATTACTAGCCAATGATGTAAGTTGTTAATAGGCACAAGAGGAATCATTGATAATGATGAGTACCCTCAAGGTACTACAGTACAATTCACGTGGTGTGAAAATAGGACTTAGCGTTGAACACCACACAAAATCTATCGATCGAAGTCCATTGATGTAAACCTGTCGCCGGAAGTGATAAACTTGCCATTGAGGCATGCAAGCTTCAAAGTACTAAAAGGGTTGTTCCTAGGTCAACTTCTTAGATAATGAGCTATTTTTGACAAGAAGTGACCCGTCATAGGAAGGCCTTAATGAATCTCACATCTACAACACAAAACAAAGCAAATGATTTTGTGGAGTTGAAAACGATCTGATGATACAGGGTTCAGGGTGGTGGTCATGAAAGAATGGAGCATGAAGGTATTGCAATAGGTGAGACATAAGCTGGGTTGGTGAATTCTCTGATCAAATTCTCTTGAACATATCAGTGACACTAAAATGGATTGGTAGCATTAACCCCAAAGATGGATGGTCAAATCGACCAATGGTAGTATGACCGGTGAATGGAATAACCCAACCCGACTCAATCATGGCGACGGAGTGAAAGTGTCATGTTCAAGAGAAACTCGCTACCAATAAAGTTTCTTCAAGTTTTCCTCCCAAGTTTCCTCAGTGATTGCTGACTAGTACCTCTTTATTTTTATCAAGCTTGAGGAGGATAACATATGCTTGATCTATAATTTTCCCTTCGAGCAAATGTGTCACTATGTTTTAATGAGCCTAGCGACAGTGAAACTCATTCTCGTCTCTATGAACAAGTTTGTCGGTATTGGTTTTAACGAGTTTAACGACAAAGACAACTCAGTCCTTTTTCAATTTTAGAGAGTCTGAAAAGGGATGGAAAGGAAACTCCAGTAATACTTTTTTGTCATATAATCCCTTAAGTCCGAAAAATTCTAAAATAATACGAAAGGGATGAATTTTCGATAGTTTTAACGAGTCGAACAAAACAAGCACTCGATCTTTTTGTGTAATAATCCCTCAAGTCCTAAAATATTAAAATCTAGAGGAGGGATAGCACTTCCGATAGCTTTAACGAGATGGAGAGGCCAATTGCTCAGCAATCTTTTCATATTTTATGAGTCAAATGAAAAGAGCTTAAAGGAGACTCATTTTTGAGGAACGAGTGATATTTTTGGGTAGCTACTAATTCCAAGCAAGGTTCGGAATTTTCCAATCACAGCAGTGTCACAAGGATGGCTAATAGAATCACTCATCGCAGTTGTTCCTCAAAAGGGTAAAAAACCAAATGGAGTTGTATGATCGGCTAAAACAGAGTGGAGGTCATGGCAAGAACACGATCAGGGCTCAAAATCTGATTATAATGCATTCGCAATGGTTATTTACCGGAGGTTGGTTCATTTTTTAATGAGCTTAAACTCTGGGGGAACATTTGCTCATTGCTTAGGTTTAATTTTTAACGATCTTGAACTTCACATAAAAACTACTCGTGGCAGGTTTATTTTTTAACGAGCTTGAACCCTGCGGTAACACTACTCATGGCCTAGTTTTTTTTTTTTTAATGAGCTTAAGCCATGGGAAAACATATGCTCGGATTTAGTTTCATGTTTACACAAGCTTGAAATGAAAAACTATGCTTGTTATAATTTCGCATGCCCTACCATAATAACGGAAATTGAGGTGCATTTCCCCCAGCTTCATTGCATTCAACACGGTGGTTGGAATGAAAGTTTACCTTCGAGATCTTTGAAAGACTCGACTTGGATTTGGAAAGGGAGTTGTTTCATTTTTTAATGAGGTTGACACAGTAAAAGAACTATCCTCATAATCCACGGTATTTATAGTATTTGATAGAAAATCAAAAACTGAAGATGATTAAGGTTGCTAGAATAATCTTCGTGGTAATCCAGAAGATGGGAACGATGTTCCCATGGTGCCTCTCCTATCGTCATTGACTGAATGATTCCTTCGTCTGTAGAATGTATATGCAAACAAGGATATGAAGATATTCCATATTCCTTAGAGCTATCTATCCAAACACTCGATAAGCATTGATTTGGGTTTTCCCCCCAGGACAAGAAAATTGGTTGCTACAATATTTCTAAAATGGCAATGATCCATGCTGTCAAAATATTCAGGAATCTTCTAAATCTAGAAGATATGATATTGCAGGTTCCCACCATGGCCACTTCCGCCCGATTGTTTGGATGCGGTAGGGAAAAAGTACCCATCAATGTACGTCTTTTAGTAGGCCTACTCTGATATTTTGAAGTGACTGAGAGCTCGCACGGATCATCACAATGCTTCCCATAACTTGTGAACTGTTGGGGAGAAACGTTTGTTGGTCAACAATTGTAATTCCTCCTTAGAAATGAAATGAAATCCTTCAGAAGTATGTCAACACAACAACGGCCATAGCATATATCCAGGGCCTTCCCAGTAGGATGTTGTAATCGAGGTTTCCATCGATAGTTTCAACATCAATTTCTACTGTCTTAGCCCCCAGTTCGACTTGCAAGTTACTTAAAATCTCTTATGTAGTGTATGTTCGTCCATAAAATGCTTTCAACGTTTTTGACGAACACGACAAGGGTGGTGAGCCCAAATTTTTCCAACAACTCATCGACATAATACATGTACATGCTCCCTCATCAATAATCATTCGATGAACAGTTTTGTTGAGGGCTTTCACTTGAATAAGGAAAGAAATTTGAGTTGGTAACTAAGGGTCATAACCTTTATGATTAAAGGCCACAATATTGGAATCCGTTGGGTCAATCCCACCTATTGCTGATAATAGAACCTGCTTTTGGGAGGGGCAATTTTGTAGTACCTCAAGTGTCGACATAGCAGACGGTGTCTTGGATAGGTCCTCTACTATATTATAATTTTGTGCTGCTCTGGCACAAGGATTAAATGTTGACTTGTGTACTACTTCCTTTGGCAGTTTTATCGTCAGCTCAGGAATGATGGGTGGCACAACTTCGGTAGAAGTTGTTATCAAACTACTAGGTTGATTCGTAGCCTTTTTGTTCAACAGCTATGGATTCCCGTAATATTTATTCTTTGTGATATCAAAGCATCATTTTTCTGTTTCGAAATGGAAAACATGAGCACTTGGGATGGGGAAGCATTGTCACTAGAAACCAGATTGATTCCTGGATTTGGAAACAGATCAGTCAATACCGCTGAGGTTTTTGAATTCTTTAAGAGTTTCCTAAGCTCAACTCTATGTGGATAGTCTTTCATCTAATGATCCTCATCACATATAAAGAATGGATGATTTGGTTTCCTTTCTCCATAAGGGTTTGCAGAAGATTTTTCAGGAGACGACTCCTCCTGTTTCTTTTTTTTTCCTTTCTTTTTCTTCTTGCCCCATGGTTGCTTCAGTTCTTTGCCTTTATCAGTTGACACGGTATTTACATCAGAGGCAAGAAGTTCTTAATTTGCATTTTGATTGGAAACTGTACGAGCTTTCTTCGATGTAGCCTTTACGGTTTTCTTGCTAGTCGTACTTATCACACCATCGCCGACATGAGAATCTTTGTTTGATTTAGGAGGAGGAGGAATCGAAAATTCTGGTCTAAGAACATTAGGTATTTTATCATAGGGCGTGCTAGACTGAGTATAGATCGAGTCTAGATATTGCGCACGAGCAATGATTTTCTCTTCAATGACGACCCCTCCCTTTTCCACATCTTCTATGATAGAAGGTAACAATGACTTAATAAACCATTCAACTAACAGCTGATCAGGAACATATGTTTTTACCATTCTACGATGATGCCGCCATTCATGGATATGATTAGATATGTGAGTGGTTGTCGTCTGTTTGAAATTGGTAAGAAGCTCTGTTCCTATTTTGTACCTTATTGGTAATTGAAAATGGGTTAAAAAGCTTATGGCAAGGGTGCTGAAGTTATCAAATGAAGCTCTAGGTAGTTCAATCTACCATTTTTCTACCGGACCAGTTAACGTTTGCTGAAAAAGGTGAAGCCTAATTGAATCATCATTGGGAGTGTTGGATGAACACCATAGATGAAAGGTCATCACATGATTCGATGGGTCTTCACCCGGATTTCCATTAAATTTAGGAATATCTTATGGAAGTTTATGAGGAATCGTTGGCCACCAAGGGGCATAAGCAATTGGATTGTTTGTTAGTCGATTTAGATCCAGTAACTCTAAAGTCACTACGAAGGGCAACTGTTGATTCAGTTTCAGCGAAGCATACCCAGGATAAGATGGTATTGCCTGAGCAGTAGGTCTTTGCATACCAGCATAATGCATTTGATGTTGATAACTTTGGTAAGGTTGATGAGCATAACCATTTTGATATGATTGATGTTGACTGTTTTGAATATATGGTTGCCCATTACTCGCAAAGACTTGATGCTCAGATCCTTGGTAAGCTTGTTGTAATTGCAGTTGTTGATATTGCACTAGCGATGGTTGTGAGACCATTTGATATTGTCCAAAACTAGCTATTTGACCAAGATGAGAGGTAATAGTACCTGTTTGAACCTGGGTCACTCCAGTTAGGGAGCTATGAATCGGTGATTGCGGTTGTGTCGTCGAGACAGGAGGTTGTTGTATTATGACCTGAGAGACTTGAGGTTGGCATACAACAAGGAACGCTTGTACTTGCGACACTGTCACGATGGCCGGTGTAGTGGGGATATTTGACACAGGTAGGCTTTGTTACATTGAGTATACAACTCTTGGTTGTTGAGGCAATATTGGCACCCAACCACTGGATGTAATTCTATCATGACTTGAATTCTGATGCGAACTCCCATATGGTTGTTCTCCTGGAGGAAGCAATGAAAGGGCATACTTCCCCCCATATGATGGCAATCTAGTAGTCAAAGGAATGCTTGGCCTTTGGGGACCGGACTGCCCAAATTGATACTATTGGAAAGGATCAATTTTTTGATACTCGGCATAAGAGATTCCGGATATTATTCCGGACAAACAAATGGGAACAGACCATACCATCAAAACAATCCCTGGATTGACTCCATCTAGTGCTTGAGAGCTAGTTGGGACAGATGGTACACTGACAAACATTATTGGAGTAGCAGCAGGTGGTTGTATTGCTGCTATGTCAGATGACACAGTCCTAGATGTTGACGGTTGTTTAAACATATCTAGTCTATCCAAGAGATTTCTTAGTGATTCTACAAGAACATGTGATGAAGGGAGACTAACTTCTGATGAAGAAGGATATAGCGTGATCCCGGCTCCAAAATGCAATGGAGTACTGGATGGAGGATCCTCCACAATCTCTTCTATAGCAATCAATCTAGGTCGGTGAGGGAGACCGTCAAGTCCTTAAAATATTTCTGGTGCCAAAGAAGGTATAGACTCTACAGTGACAATTGTTCGAGGGGTAATACCTTCCAAATCAGCTGTAGATGGAGCCGATTCAAGAATAGAAGCATTTACTGTTACACTAGGATAAGTTATAATGTCCTCTTGTGTCCGCGGAACTTCTTCTGTAAAGGCAGGGGTACCAGAGATGGTTGGAGTAACCGAAGTCCCTGAGGATGTTGGAATGCAAGTTCCAAGCAAACCAGGGGACTTTGATCCAGTCAAACAAGTTTGCTCTGTCTGGAATAGTTTCGTTTCCGGAGTCAAATATGGTTGACTTGTTAATCTCCATGAACGACAGGGTTTCGATTGAATTTCTTCCACGATTGCGGATTACTTGATCAACTAAAAATAAAGGGGAAAAAGTGATTCTGAATTTAATCAATTTTAGATGCTTTGACACAACTTGCTTTTTCAATTTTTACCGTAATTTTAGAATACTTTTTATGGTACGATAGTCAATCTTCTTGAATGTTGTGTTCAATGCATTTCGATCAATAGGGCGGCAGACACGGCTTCCTAAGGATAAAGGATATAGCCTATTGTGGTCTCCCAATATATACTCAACAGTACGTGGGAGCACAAGTTCGACCTACACTTTTTTTCTCAAAGACGAGGAATCACCCAACCTACAATGAAAGTGATAGTTACCAGGATTTATGATGCTAGATTACATCTCTAGCGTAGACTTCTAAATGTTGTGCGTTAGGTTGCAAAGTGTTTTTACGTTCATTGAATTTATTTTACAGTTGATCTTTCTTAAGAAGTTTTCCGTTCAGGTTCACCGTGTGATGTAGATATACAATTCCTAAAATGCAACCTAAGATGATAAACAATTGTTTAATCTTCTTTTTGCAATGAAAATCCTAGCTACTAAGGAAAGAGAAATGGGATTCTTTCAACATAGAG
>APFE031469660.1:1576-17002 GCA_000404065.3 Pinus taeda
ACATGGTGAATTAGGGCAAATATGAGCCAGGTGGAATTCATATTTATGCCTAAAACAGATGAAAACATAAAGAAACAGCAGAAATTGAGCATAGAGTGCAATTAAACAAGTTCTAAGCTAATCTTTCTTTCTGCTGCTTAGATAATGATGTATGAATGGAAAAACAGATGTAAGAAACACTTATTGAGTCATGTACCAACACAAGAATTCCACAGTCACTCTTCAACCATTAAACACAGTACACAATTCATTCTTCGAGCTCGTAAGCGGTCTTTGATTATAGAAATTATCAAATATACAGTGCGAGTCTCTGCTCAAGCAAAACATCCAACCAACAAAAACCAACCCTCATTACATTGTTCAGGGTCGTCTTTATAGGTAAAATATCCAAAAGTATTTATTACAACTGACCTAAACAATTCTGCGGGAAAAGCTTTTAAACCTAAACTTGTGCTGGAATTAAATGCAATTAAATATCCTTTGGGCTGCGCCAAAGGCAGCTAGATCAAACAAGTTAATATGGTGTCCTTGGTGACCTGGTGCAGTGGTTCTGCAATAACTGTGCTTTGAGTTTTGTTCTACTGATCTTATGTGACTTTGATGTGCAGTAAGTGTGACTTGAGGTTTCTTTGATTGCCTTTACTATTTTGGTGACTCTGCTAGAGGGTTCTTTAATGTTTTCCTGCTTTGGGCCGCTGACATATCTTTACTGATACACTTTGCCACATTCTGATACTCTTTGACATTAATTTTGGCTTCGCTTTTGCTCTGATACACTTTGATACTTGAATCGGGCCTATCTCTTTCTTCTGATACACTTTAAACTGCAAAATGGGGCCTTTCTGCCCTTTTCGGCGCAAAAATGGCTGAGGAATCAAAAGATTCCCCAAAGATTCCCCAATTTGGCCCATTTCCCATAGCGATGCGCGATTAGCGCATCGAAAACTGCCTCAGAATTTCATTCTGGGCCTCCGAAGCCTCAATTTTGCACTTACGCGTTTTTTCAGCTGCTAACGTCAGCGGTACGACGAATAATGTCAGCAGTGGGACCCTCTTGTACGGTGATGACGTCAGCATGATGACATCAACAGGGTGATGTGGCAGTACGGCAGGCGATGACGTGGCAGTACGGTGGCAGGTCGACGCAGGCAGGAAGGGGTGAGATGGCGGCAACTTGGCAGGTGACGTGGCGCTCATGTCATGCGAGGGGAGGGCAGTTTTCGGTTTGTGGCACACTGCTTTTGTGCCTGGGCAGTATTGGCAGGAGGGGCTTCGCCACAACCGGGAGGGCGACGCGTGGCGCGGGTACGACGGCGAAATCGCCGATCTCCCGGGCGCTAACCCTCGGCATGTCAAGGCAGGAAAATACCTGCCCACCATAGATCACGGGCGCGCCAGATCTGACGGTTGGCGGATAAGGTAAGGTGGCGGACGGATAAGAAGGGGGCCGCACGCCAATTAATTTTTAATATTTAGTTTGGCGGGGGAAAAACATTATAAAAATGGGTTTTTTGGGGTTAAATCCGAGCGGGGTTAATTTATTTACAGGTGGGACTTTAGAAAAAAGGGGCGGGGCATAGGTTTTGTGCAACGGAAGGAGGAATTTATGCCATGGAATGAGTCCAAGGGCATTACAAAGAGGTTTGTTATACTTTGGAGGGGGGACTTAATGCACAGGAAAGGGTCGTTTGCATTGGAAGATGGCTTTTTGAGACAAAAGGAGGGTTGTTACTAAGTTCCAGATAAACTTAGCAATTCCCAAGTGAACTTTATGGTTATTTTTCAACCAGGGGGAGGGGATAAGTATATAGGGGAGTTATAAACACAGTTTTTAGTAGGGGAAGGGGAAATAGATAGGGAGCTACATATTAAAAGTTAGTAGTTAATATGACAGGTGATAAGAAAGCGCTAAGTATGTGAATCTCAGGCTTTTTAAGGGGAAAAATGATTTATAACGGGAGTATGAATACTCCTTGGTCAAAGCAGATTTTTACCAAGGCAGTTGATATGAAAATGGTGAAGCTGAGAGATATCAAGCAGATCTTGACCTCTTTGGGAAGTTAGTGAATGATTTGGGGAAGGAGGAACAAGGGGGAGTTAGACATGCCTCACTTGAGTCCTTCAAATGGCCACTTCCTGATAATTGTGACCTGAACAGATATGACACTTGAAAACATGAAATTGATCACAAATCAACCTTCTGCAACCTCAAAACTACCTACCCAGCCTACTTACCTAGCATTTTCTCTTATTTTTGGTTTGGGTGCACTTAGACTGCAGACCCAGCTGTTCAACTTTTTCTTTTTCTGTCCTCCTATCTACATCTACACTTATTTCATCCAGGGGCTTAGATTAAGCTGTTGAGCACCCTTGATTCTCTATCTATCTAGGAATCTGCCAAGATTAAGCTGTTTAGACAGATGTTAATTTTCTATATTCTAAAACAGGAAATTGAACCCTAGGGAGACCAAGATTAAACTGTTTGGACCTCCCTATAACCGGAAATTCTTCAAAAATGGACTAGTATATCAAAATTGGAACACAACAGTGGCACTTGAACTAGCACATTCTCCTGGCATCCTTTTCTGGCCTCTGTAGCAAATATGGAACATTGCAGCATGCAAAGAATGACATATTTGGCATGTAAAAATGTCAATCATGAAAGATGAGTAACCTGCTGCAGTAGGAGGCTAACAGGTTGATTCTGACTGCTACCTCTATAACCGCTGGGAGTTGCGCCGGCCCCTCTATACAACTCTAGGATAAGTCCGAGGGATTTGAACTCGTGACATTCAGTACGGAGCTCGCCTTTCTAAGGAACTTCACCGCATTGTGATTACCAACTCGCCTACCGCGGGGCTTGTTTGTAAGTCACCATTCATGACTCTACTGCATTTTTTTTTTTTTTAAACTAGACACTGGCAACAATGCAAAGGCTAAAGGTTCATGAGTCTTCTTTTATTTGATAAGCATGACTCTACTTTCTAGCTTTAGAATTTAGATTTTGGTAATGCTTCCATTCTAATTTTAACCCTAAAATGTAATAATATAGTAGGTTTTTTATATGATTTAATGTAAAAACAAAAAGTAGAAGCTTATTTTATATAAATTATGCCAAAACTTAGTAATATCATTATAATTTTGAGATTTTTTTTTTAAATTATCTAAACAAATGTTCCGTCCAAAAAAACATTATTTTAAAAAATTTAAGTAAGACAAAATCAACTTTATTTTTAGCTGAAGTGGGAGAGTCATTATATAAACTTTCCATTTTCATTGAATTAATTTTCTCTCTATTCTATCTGGTTAGAAACTCACCTAATTAGGGCCATTAGCTTATGGTCAATTTAATAATAATGATAAGATTATATATATATATATATAAATATATATATAAATATAAAATATAAAATAAAATTTAAAAATATATTATTATTTTTATCATTTATAATTGTAATTAATTGTATATATATATAATTACTAATTGTTAGGTGATCATCTCCTTATTACAAAATTTCATAAATTTAATATTCACTTGTATTAAACAAGTTATAAATTTTAAGCAATTATTGCTAATTTTTATTGTTCAATTGTTATCATTAAAAAAAATGAATGAGGGATCATTTTACTTAATTATATTTGTTTAATTTAATTATTAATTACTTTTTGCATAAAAGGCAATTACTAAGATACTTTGCGTATAAGAAACAGTTAATAAACAACAACCCTCCATATTACACATGTTTAATAACGTCTTAATTTAACTGTAACCTTGATAGCTTTCGAGCTTATATGACTTCATCTAACAAGTCAAGGCTAAAGTTTGAAACAACAATTTTTTTTTTATTATAATATTTAACCATGAATATAAATATTCTGAAACTGTCCTCAATAAAATTTGAAAAAAAATTGAACTTGTAAATTTAATGTCCAAATATATGGATTGTTTGTGAAAATAGTTTAAAAACAAAAGTGTCAAGGACATTTATATGGGGTAAAATAGGTGAAAACATTTTGAAGTTGTAAATTTAATGTCCAAATATATGAATTGCTTGTGAAAATAGTTTAAGAGCAAAAATGCCAAGCCCATTGATATTGGGTAACATATTGACATTGTTTAAAATTAGTAATGTTTTTAAACATATTATTATTATATATATATATATATATATATATATATGGACCATAAATAATTGATATTATTATTTTAAAATTTGAGAATTTATAAAAATTATTCAAAATTTATATATATATTTAATTAGAATTACTTTGAATGAGTTGTTGCATTAGTGGATAACAAACTAATATTATTATCTTTATTGCCTGATTGAACAATGAATTATAAAATTTAATCACTAAATTATTATAATAATAATTTTTCTTGCCTCTGAACAAAATATTTAATAAAAAATTAAAAACTTAGTGTAGAGACTTTCGCCATGGCAACGAAAAGTTAATGAAATGTGATCACATTGAAGGTCAATGAAATCGGATAAATCGAAATCCGATATGTCGAATCTTGTGAGGGACAAAACACATACAAATATTCAATCCTTCCCAACGACTGGTCAATGAAATGTGATAGATATTGAATCTTCTGAACCACAAAAGACAAATTTAAGCATCTGAAGCCCAATCCCCCTTGAAGCCGATACAAAAATGTAGTAGGGGAGATGCAGAGATAATTGCAGATATTAAGCTAACGTCAAGGTAGTTTAAAGCGATGATACGGAGAATTGACAAGCGTGGAAGGAAGATCTACAAGTTTCGATTTATCCGATTTTTTTTTAAAATTTTATAATTAGGATTGAGAATATCTTATACATGTAGTTTAACATTTTTTTTTTTTTTTTAATTAGGATTGAGAAATTTTCAAGAATTTTATAATTATGAATGAGATTTTGAGTTTTAATTAACACTCATTTTTTTATAACATGTAAAGCTGGGAAATTACAGAAATCAAATTCGTAATTCTAATAATTTTTTAATATTAGATTTTGGGTAAAATTAAAAAAATTATATAAAAAACTTGAAAATTTAGAATTAATAGGTAAAAATATTCATACAATAAGATATTTAGTAGTCACCTTTTATTAGTTTAGTATCAAATTTCAGTAAGGCTATTTAGGATCAAATCTTAAGGAGGTTATTGCACCAGTGCCATGAAAGAGACGCTCTAAAATCCAGTAAGCTTAGGGTTGGTGTGGCTCTGTCAAGGTGCATTTAGATCACTGTGACTTTGACTTTGATAGCTTAAATACCCCTGGTCACAGTTTCTAGAGCCAACCTGAAACCTAGATAAAAAAAACATAAACAACTTGAAAAACAAACATAAATACATCTAACAATTTTATAAGACAATAATTTCGTATAACTATTTTCATATAACTGATTTATTTACTTGAGATTCCAGATAATTAAACTCATTCGCTGCCTCTGGTAATCTAGTGGCCTCGTACTCTTCTTTTGTCCTCCCATATTATAATCGCTACGACACTCACCGACATCATCATCTCACTCTCGACGCCTTTGTCAACACACAACGCATCCCACGTTTCTTCAGCACGCTTAATACCGGGAACAGTGCCACCAAACACACAAGCATCTACCTACGATCGAGTACGCACATAATGTTTAGTTTAGTTGTATTTTATTCGCGTTAAATATTGCAATTCGACGTCTTACTATTTTTTATTATGCAGTTGGCTCAAGCAAGATCATTGCTTGTGTTGGCGAAGACTCAACTTCCCTTTCCAATCACTCTCATAAAAAGACGGGTACGCTGATGTTGGTGCATTGTATACGAAATAATTTAAATATTTTCAACATCGTGCCATGTGATGAATTTCACTATTTTAATTTTTTTTCCTGTATACCTTCAAATTTGCTTTCTACTCGTACACTAGCGAAACGAGAATTCCCTCGAGGATTTTGCAAGGATGATATTATTAATGCAATAATGTCATCTGACAAGGTTGGTATTCTCAATAGTTGATACTTCGACTTGTAAGAATCTCAAGCAGATGCTTTTTTAAAATATTTTGGTTGACCTGAATTAATTTTAGCAGGCAGAAATGGAGGAGAAGCGTGTCGATATATTAATATATGAGATTTAAGAGTATATTTAGAGGTATGGGCGATGGGGAAACGACTCCCTCTGCTTAGGGCACTGCTTGGGTAGCAAAGATTCGAGCACTTAATGGCTCTGACCACCCTCACTTTCCTCAAACACTCTAATGGATTCTTCAGAATCGGAAAACACTCCAATTGTTTTTCCGAGCTTTCTACATTATAAATTTTATACATATTTTCTAGAATGGAAAACGTATTGGTATCTGGGGTCTTCTAGGGTTGACCTTGAGATGCATTGGGTTTAGACATAGCCGTAGAAGTTTGAGCCGAATTATTACCCTATATGGTTTATTTATTTATTTTTAGCTATTCTACCCCTTCTCGGCTCTCGATTGATTGAAAGTATTCTTCTGTCTTTTTTCTTTTTTTTCGCTTACGCTACTATGAATGGACAATCTCTCAAGAAATGGACATATTCATGGCATCAACTAAATTTGAACGACACATGTTTATAATTCAAAAGCTAGGTCCCAATTGTGTCATTATATTTAAAGTCAATTGATTCTACCGAGGGTTGTGAAATGTTCACATGGGCACAGATCCACGTGTAGCGTGTATGTCTCCTCTTCTTTGTAATATTCAATATTCAAGATATTCATAAATTTTCTTATAAAATTAGGAATTTCTTTTAAAGTATCGAGTTTCTAGAAGTCTTTTGGAAATAGAAAGAAACACACCCATACTAGGGCCGTGCTCGTTTTCCGAATTATAACATTCTTCTCATAAAAAAATGAACACTGAATAGTGTTCATGAAATAGGGCCTATAATCAAATACCTTTTTCCAATTTGTTAGATCTATGAAAAGCACTCTAAGAAAACCTTATTCTCTTAACTTAAGCTTGATTGGCCAATTGGGTTTCATTTTGTTTGGATTGATTGAATAATTTCTTGTTCTGTCAGTCAGATGCTCATGATTTTACAAATGAGGACATGGTATTTCATGAATTGTTGGGTCTTTGCAAACAGTTGTTTGGAATCACAAATTTTTTATTTTGGGTGGTTTTTGGCAAGAAACACACTTAGTTTCTTGCTTGCCACAAAGCCCCTATCATAGGTGACTCTTCATTTTCCTTTCCTTTAGTCGTTGAGTTAGAAGCTCCTCTCGTTCCATTATTTGATTTTCTTTTCTTCTAGTGTCTAAGCTATAAGCTCATCTCGTTCCATTATTTGATTTTCTTTTCTTCTAGTGGCTAAGCTATAAGCTCATCTCGTTCCATTATTTGATTTGTTATCTGTATGGCGCTAGAAGGAAAACTGTCATGCCCCTATCTTGGCAGTTGTCTTTCAACCACTCATACGAGGTTTGGCACCACCACCCGATTTCTTTTCAACAATACTTTCAAGTGTGGACTACACCTAACATTCCATACTTAGTTTATTTTTCACTTTCTAAGTATTAACATTCATAACACAGCGCAAACATTCAATTAAATATCTTTCATCATCATTATCATGTTAGACATATGCACAATGGATACAATATTTAACAGAAGGGGCAACTCCTTGAATATGAGTCTGCCCACAATAATAATGATAATTCTTCAAAATATACAATTACAGTCCTTGGAGAAGAACCATAACTTCTTTCTTGCAAAATCTGCTAAAATACACAACTTCAACCTACACCATGCAACCTACCTGAACCTTCATTCAGGAGCACCCACCCTCACCGGGTCAAGTCACCCAACTCGTCGAGCAGAGGTACCCATCCCCGGGTTGCCCTCCACACCGCTTGTAACACCCTACAATTGATTCACCAACCGGGCGTGCCCTCCCACTGTGCGAAGTAACCAAACTTATGAATTTAGGTAAAAGAGTGACCAAGGATGAGGCAATATATATTATGTGCGGGCAAGTTGGCGTTCCTTATTTATATGGCGAGTTGGGAGAGCTTGTCGTGTCAAGCCGACTGAGGAGCGAATGCAAGTGTGGGCGAGGTTGGTGGGCGGTCTCGCGCCATGGGCAGGCCGACCACACAAAGGCGACACGATAATTGCATAGGTGTGATGGTTAGGAAAGGATGGAGGGTTGGCCGAGGATGCGACCTCCACACGAAGGTCGCATATATATTTGTGATGAAAGGATGGCATTTCACCATCGAAGCATCGGTCGTCAATCATATAACAGAGGTGCGAGTAAGGTGAAGGAGCCGCAGCGAAGGCGCAGGCTATGCGCCCACTCGCCGAGCAGTGTACACGAGTTGCACGAAGTTTGGAAACGGTTGAAGGTGTGGGTGGTGGGCGTGTGTGGGCGCCTGCCAGCCAAAGTTGAACAAGTTTGATTGTATCTCGGGTGAGGGTCGTGCACGGGCACGCCCGCCCGCCTTGGCAAGAATTCGTGTGTTGTATTGTTGAATGGTTGGAGGATGAGACCACCGTGTGGTCGTGCACGGGTGGGCACCTGACTTTGTAACGCCAGTGGAGCATAGCTCCCGCTCATTTGTAAATCTTCTCATATATAATAAAAGATTGTTTTTACATGTGATGTGTTCTCTTGTTATTCTATATTATTGATGTTATGATGTTAATGGATTTCACACATTAATGTTATGTTATTCATGAATGAAGATGAATGTTAAGGCGTAGTTCGTAAAGTAAGATAACAATGGAACATGTTAATTACTTAGGTGGTGCCACACTCAACCAATTTAACGAAAAAAGAATTGGGGGCGTGACAGGTGGTATCAGAGCAGGGTTGCTCGTGACAGGTGAAGCTGATTCAGGGTTGAAGAAGCTTGGCAGAAGCAGAGAACAGACATGTATGTAGGGAAAAGTTATGGAGAAATCATGGATTAACAGTCTGGGTTTCGTGGACTTGATGGTTCATGGCAAGACCATTCAAGCTCTGGTGGACACGGGGGCCACTCATAACTTCATGAGGACACAGTTGGCAAAAGAGGTGGAACTGAGGATCTTACCATTGAATGTGGAAGTCAAGACAATGAACTTTAGAGCTAAAGTGGCGGGTTTGGCACACGAAGTGCCTATGCAGATAAAAGACTGGAAAGGTCAGTTGGAATTCACAGTGATGGAGATGAACGACTTCGATATGATACTTGGACAAGATTTATTGAAAGGCAACAAAGAAATTGTTGTCCCCTTCTGTGATGAGGTGGTGCTAGTTGGACAGTCACAAACTTGGACTTTGCCCACTCATAGGCAAATGAGGGAAGTCAAGGTGTAGCATATTTCTGCACTAAGTTTGGAGAAGGCTATGAAGGAGTCAGATATGGAGACATATGCGGTGATGTTCAAGGGAGTCGAAGGTGATGGAGTGGGGATGCCTGTTCCAGCCGAGATTTCTGAGTTGCTGACCAAATATGCGGATTTGATGCATGATGAGCTACCAAAGAAACTTCCACCAAGACGTGCAGTGGACCATAGCATTGAGCTTGAGCCAGGAAAGCAACCTCCAGCTAAAGCACCTTATCAGTTGTCAGGACCTGAGTTGGAAGAATTGAAACAACAGTTAAAGGAGTTAGCTGATGTAGGTTTTATCAGACCTTCAAGATCCCCTTATGGAGCTTTGGTATTGTTCCAGCGGAAGAAGGATTCGAATGAGCTACAGATGTGCTGTGATTACCGTGCATTGAACAAGTAGACTATAAGGAACATGTATCCTTTACCATTGGCTGCTGATTGCTTTGACAAGCTTGCGAAAGCCCGAGTGTTTTCCAAGCTTGACTTGAGGCATGGGTATTATCAGGTGCGGATAGCTGAAGGAGATGAGAAGAAGACCACAATAGTAGCAAGGTATGGTAGCTTTGAGTTTCTTGTTATGCCATTTGGGTTGTGCAATACTCCTGCTACGTTTTTCACTTTGATGAATGATGTCCTACGACCATACTTGGATTCGTTTTTAGTAGTGAACTTGGATGATATAGTGGTGTATAGTGACAACATGGAGGATCATAAGAATCACTTGGCGATGGTGATCGAGGCACTGACGGCAAATCAGTTGTTCTTGAAGAAGTCTAAGTGTGTGTTTTCTCAGACCGAGATTCTGTTCCTTGGGCATATTGTTGGTTAGGGGTACATACGGATGGAGCCGAGCAGAGTGAAGGCGATCGAGGACTGGGTTGAACCGAAGAATGTCCATGATATGAGGGTGTTTTTGGGCATGACAAACTACCAACGGAAGTTTGTAGAGGGGTACTCCAAGGTAACATCATCACTGACAAACCTATTGAAGAAAGACAAGAGGTGGAGTTGGACAGATAAATGTCAAAAGGCATTTGACTTGAAGAGGAGGATGGTTACAACACCGATACTAAAGTTGCCTAACTTCGAGAGACCGTTTAAGGTACACACTGATGCTTTAGATTTTGCCATAGGAGGGGTTCTTATGAAGAATGGGCATCCGATGGTGTATGAGAGTCGGAAGTTGCAGGATAGGGAATGAAGATATCCGGTTCATTCACTGTCTTCATGTGTGGAGGCATTACCTGATTGGGAAGCCGTTTGTTGTCAAGACTGACAACATTGCAGCAAGTTATTTTGCATCACAACCGAAGCTTTATGCAAAGCAAGCTCATTGGCAGGACTTCTTGGCAGAATTCGACATGACTATCGAGTATAAACCAGGAAGACACAATGTGGTAGTAGATGCCCTTACCAGGAAGGGACAACTTGCAGCATTGGAAGGTGAAGACCGAGCAAAAAGGAGCAAGAGTCGAATTCAGATGTCAGAAGAGATGCAAAATAAGCTCAAGGAAAGTGTTGAAACCGATACTTTGGCACATAATATAGTGAAGCAGATAAAGGAGGGGAAGACACGAAAGTTCTTTCTACGAGACGGGTTCTTGTTCTTTGGAAACCGACTCTATGTTCCAAAGTCATCTAGAATCAGGAGACACCTTTTGAAGGAGTGCCATGACTCACCGTGGGCTAACCACCCAGGGCAACGTCGTTCTTTGGCATTGTTGGAGAGAGGATTCTTTTGGAAGAAGATGCGGGAGGATGTGGAGGAGTATGTACATACGTGCAGAGACAAGGAGGATTGTTGCAGCCTTTACCGATTCCTAAGAGGCCATGGATGAGTGTCTCGATGGACTTCATTTCTTAGTTGCCACAGGTTCAGGGGTGTAATGGGATTATGGTCGTGGTCAATCGTTTTTCCAAGTATGTTGCCTTGTTCCAACAAAGATGCCTTGTGGAGCCGAACAGACTGCGAAGTTGTTCTTTAAGAACATAGTGAAGTAGTTGGATAGAGATCTGTGTTTTACAAGAAGATTTTGGACCACATTGTTCAAGTTATTAGGGACAGAGTTGTTGATGAATTCGAGTTACCATCCGCAGACAGCTGGACAGACCGAGAGGATCAACGCATTGCTGGAGGATTACTTGAGACATTATGTGACGGATGATTAGAGGAATTGGCCTGAACTCTTGGATGTTGCTCAGTTTAGCTACAATATTCGAAAGAGTTCTGTGACAGGGTACAGTCCATTTGAGTTGGTGAATGGACAGATGCCAGTCACACTGCATACCATAGTGACAGGAGGTTTCTTGAGGAGTCCTCATGTGAAGAAGTTCATGATGGCTTGGGATGAGACCTTAGAGTTGGCACAGTTGCGCTTGCACGAAGTTGTAAGGAGAATGAAGAAATGGGCTGATAGGGGAAGACAAGATGTACACTTCAGTGTGGGAGATATGGTGTTTCTCAGAATTACCGGGGAGCAGTTTCAGCCAGCCAAGGGGACTGCAAGAAAACTGACATGGAAGTATGAGGGACCATTCCGAGTGAAGAAGAGAGTGGGGGAAGTTGCTTATGAGCTGGAGCTTCCACACCATATGCACATGAAGCATCTGGTTTTTCACATGAGTTAGTTGAAGAGATGCAGGCTTGATGCTAATCATCCAGAGAGAGATGAACTGCCGAGAGGAAGCTGGGATTGTGGACAAGCCATGATTGGAGTTGGATAAGATTTTGAGCTACAGAACTACAAGGATTGGTTTCCACATGAAACGAGAGTATCTTATCATATGGAAGAATGCACCGGAAGAGAAAAGCTGGGAATCAGAGGACTCATTTTGGAGATGGAAAAAGAAGATTGAAAAGTATGAATGGAAGATATTAAGGAGATCGAGATTGTCGAGGGTGACAACAATTTTGAGTGGGGGAGGATGTAATGCCTTGCGGTTGATTCACCAACTGGGTGCACCCTCCCACCATGCGAAGTAACCAAACTTATGAATTTAGGTGAAGGAATGACCAAGGATGAGGCGATATATATTATGCACAGGCAGGTTGGCGTCCCTTGTTTATATTGCGAGTTGGGAGATCTTGTCGTGTCAAGTCGACCGAGGAGCGAATGCAAGTGTGGGTGAGGTTGGTGGGCGGTCACGCGCCATAGGTGGACCGACCACACAAAGGCGACATGATAATTGCATAGGTGCAACAGTTGGGAAAGGATGGAGGATCATGTAATAGGATAGGATAGAATAGGATAGGATAGGATAGAATAGGATAGAATAGTTGTAAGCAATCTATACTTGATTGATGGTAAAATTTTGTTGGAGTAATAAACTTGAATAGATAAATGTTAGTAATTTAATTAAGTTTAAATGTTGTTTGGAACAGTCTTGTGTAGTCATACATAAGTCTATATATTTGTATAGACAATAACGTATGGATCCACACAACAATGTTGTTAATTCATTATATAGCTTGTACATTAGGTTGGTATTGCAAGAACTCCTGTTTTTGTCTTTTTTGCAGTTGTACCTCTGAAGTATCCTGTAAAAGATCAAGTTTGGGGTGATTTTGGTAATTGTGCAATGTTGTTTTTTGGATAGCATGTGGAGGTTTCCTTGTAATTTTTTTGAAGGAATGAAAAGTTGATTTGAAGGATAATTACTACATGTGTGTGAAGAAGCTTGGCTAATTGCAAGGGATGTCATTTTTGTGTTTATTATAGCTTTCTTTCTTTTAAATTCATTGAGAGATTCAATAGCCAAGTTGGTGTGTTGTTTAATATCCTTGTAAATAGCCTTGCAAGTCGTAATTTTATGGTTGGAAATTCAAGAAAAGATGGTATTTGAATCTTTGTATGTTGCCACTACTAGAAATATGGAAAATTTTATGTCTAAGCTTCTTTGTTCCCAAAAAAAAATTACAATAAATCCAAGAAAAGTGCTTCTCTCTTGGCATTTTCACTATTCAAGAAGGTTGTGGGAAGGGGTTGTTGTTTGGGAGAAGAAATGGACAAACAAAATGAGTGAATTTGAAAAATCAAAATCAGTGAAAATATCCTAAACAATAGTCAAACCAGCTCCCCTCTCGTTAAAAAGAAACAGGAATTTTTTTTTAGAAAAATTGTAAGTTTTAGCCATGTACAGAAATTACCTGCATACGAATTCTAAAACACAAAAAATAAACAATACGAAAGCATAACACATAAAACACATATACATAGAGATTTCCCCTGGATCCCAAAACCGAAACTACCAGCTTGGTTTTTCATTATGTTCCTTTCAATGTTACAATACATATATATACATGTTGAAGCATCCAATACCATGGACCGAAAACCATCGTGCCCAAAACCATGTGTGAAAACCATGCACAAAACCATAGGTAGGTCCGCCGACCTAATATAGGGTCCAAAAAAATTTTCCCAAAATTTTCCCAACATTCTCCCAACATTCTCTCAACATAGGTAGGTTTGCCCACCTAATATAGGGGAAATAGTTGTGGAAAGAATATAACACAACCCAACATTCTTCCACTTTCATGTGTCTTTGCTGCATTCTTAGAATAAAATCTGCTATTTGGATTTAAAGCTTGTTTTTTTATTTAGATTGCTTTTGATGATTAAAGTAGTTTTTCATGTTCAGATTTACTTGATAGGTTAATCACAGGGAAGATCTTCAGAAAAAGGCTACCAAGCACCTTGGATCTCACCTCCCCCTCAGTGGAATCACGAGCTGGGACCAAGGTGACCTTGCTGCCACCAAAAACACTGTCTTTGCTTCACCATGCAAGTATTAGAGTTGGATTCTTAGTTGTCGAACTTGATCTCAGTTTTGATGGCATGCTTAGGTTTATGATTGCTTAGTTTCATAGTTATTTCATCTGATTTCATTGCAAATAAACTTATGTTCCATTTCTTTTCTATTATCTAGGTTAGAATAGGCTAACGTATATAGGTCTTTGATTTTCCAAGTCCTTGTTTGTGTCGTTTGAAAAGTAACTTGTAGAGCGCCTATCATACTTCTCCATCTACCCATACTCCATCCAACCTACCTGCTTCATCCTCCATTTCAGATCCTTTCCTTACCTTTGCCACGTTCCCTCACGTTGACCTACTTTCCATATTATTGTGTAGCATTGCCTTATCTCTCCTTGAACAAATCCAACTGTCCTTATCACTCTTCAGCTCCATTCTCCAAGTCATAGACCTCCTTACACCCTTATCTCACCTCCATACCCACTCCATCATTTTTCTCCCTCCATCCATCCTCCAAAATCCCATTTCTTAACGTCCTGTAGAAAATCACAGAACATCCTGTAGAAAGTCCAAAACATCCTGTAGAACCCCTGCAGACTTCCTGTAGAAGCTCATGGATGAGGTTTCTTGATAGCCAAACTCTGTGAAACTCTCTGGAAGGGTGTTAGGGACCCCTTAGGCCCTCTCTAAACCTTCCCGACCTCTTCCAAGAATTTTCTCTCACCGATCCACCTCTGCACAGTCAAAAACAGTGAAAGCACATGCATGATAATTCTGACAACTTATTCAAAAATACAAAAAGATGTTTTCTTTAGATAGTGATAACTTATACACATGCATTTTACCTTCCTAGAAGTCGATGGCATCTCTTTCAGTAGCTTGCATCCTCTTTTTCGCATCAGTAGGGCTAGCTAGTAAAATTAGGGTTTGCTAGGGTTTACATTTCCTTTCAACTTTTCAATTTCTTTTTGCAAGTATATTAGCTTCCTTTGAGTTAGTTTTCATCCATCAGTTAAAAAGCTTCTTCTCAGAGCTCATAGAAGGTGGCTTAAGCCCCTAGTGGACTTGCGCCAGCTGACCAAGTGACAGCTGCGGCAAGAGCTAGTACTTGTGCATATAGCACCGTCGCTTCCAAGTTTGTTACAAACTACTGGGTTGATAAAATTAAAGAAGGGAGTCCCGGGAGTTGTAGCATTATTGCTGCAATACTAGGGCCCACCAAAAGCCACCTCAGATGAAGGTGTGGATGTGTACTTGGCTTCTTCAAGTACACATGTAGATCATGAGGCATGGTTGATTGACTCAAGTGCATCCTTTCACTTCACTCCCCATAGAGAGTGGT
>APFE031469660.1:20173-66406 GCA_000404065.3 Pinus taeda
TTAATTAAATAGAATAAATAAATGAAATTGGCCGACTTCTCATAAAAGGAAAAAGTGACAGCCGACCTTCATCTTGATTTTCCCTCCTCTTTACTATTTATCTCTCAAATCAGCTCTGCTTCTATCAAGCATTCATTTGGTCCTGATGATGGATCCCGGTTGGGATTTGAAACGTTGGCAACAAAAGATGGTTCTTACTGTGGATTCTCCGGTAACTAAGTTAGAAGAAATAAGCCACAGAGGTCTAAAATCCAATACCAATGATACAATTTGTTACCACCAACTTGTGGTGGTCCAATTCCATGTGAGAAACATGGTATATTGGTTGGATAGTTGTAATGTGGTCCAATGGCGTGACCATATTTTTTGTGATAATGAAAAACCATGGAATAACTATATGATATACATATACCAGGTGGTAGGTCTATAGGTCGAACCCACGGTCCTAACCCACCTATTTTTAAACTTGGCATTGTAACAATTTTAAAATCATATTTTGTTTCAATTTTTAACAATACTTTGGTGTGACCCAATGGTCAGATCACACACCTACCTTCATGTCGGTCATTAGGTAGAACCTTGCCATGCCATTTCTTGGGTTTATTGTTATTTGTTTCCTGAAGTTTCCATCTTGTCATCTTCTAGGCCCCTTCTAGCTACCACCAAGGTGCCATGTGGCACATCTTCATTAGTCCATGTGGAAAAACTCCATTGGGCCACATGTGTGTCGAGTAAATCCTATCATTAGAGAAATTTTGATGTCTAAAATGGGCCTCAAAACAAAAATGTACAACCAATTTTTTTTTATAAGAACCAAGAGGATTCAAGATGAAATATGTGTTAGCTGCCATGTCAAACTCTACAAACTGACCATGTGGTAGTTCCTGTAATTTTTTTATTGTTTGCCCAAATTTCTAGGCTATCATAACTTCTACATACGAGCTCCACTTGATGTGATTCAAGTTGTGTTAGATTTGGTTAGCATAGGTCTACATAATGGTGCAAATTTCACTTGAATATGAATACTTTGAATTTTTGGTCATTTCTGGATCCTCTTAAATCAATACCCAGTTTATTTAAATTCTTGGTTGTGCGAAATTTTCTATGAGCTAATGTCCAACTAAAGACATTAATCTTTGGGAGGCCATCAATGTCATATATTTTTCTCTAAAGGATTGATTTATGGGGGGGTCACTTATTAAAAGAGAAGGACTTCGTGGCCTTTCTTGAATGTATAGGTTTCAGAGTCCTAGCCATGCAAATCCTTCGTGCACTTAGGTTGGGGGAACAACAATGTAAACCATAATAGGAGGGACATGGAGTTGACTTTGGATATCACCTAAATTTTGTCCATGCTAAAGACCATAGAGGAGGGATCATCATAAGATATCAAAGGCAGAAGATTTCCCTTGAAAATCAAGCTAGGATTTGAGGGGAAGAAGATATTGGAAAGAGGATAGGGATGGCCTACCCATAATGTTTTTCTTCCAAATGTTGATATCCTTTACATTACCAATGTTCCAAGGGATTTGGTTATGAGTGAGTGGGAAGGATACAAGGAGTTTCCAAATTTGAGAACCATTGGAGGATGGAGGGGCCTAGTCTAAACATTGAACGAAATATCCATGCATATTTTTTTTGTGGATTTCCTTTTTCTACCATTCTTATATTCCAATGACTAGCCTCCACAAGATCTTGGACCCTAAGGCTTGATTGATAATGGAGGGGTATTTCATTATAAGCTCACCATGAAATTTGGGCCCTTGATAGTGCTCCCTTTCACCAAATGGAAGCACCTATGATTGGAATTTCCCCATTCCCCTAGAAACGTAATTCCTTGGTGATAGAGTATTTGTTTGCAACCAAACCTATAAGGGAAGAGGACTTGTGTATAAGATAAGTAGAGAGATTAGATTTAAAGAGGGCAAGATGGGCAATTGGATTTATCCATTGGGATCCCCAAAGTGTGAACTCTGATTTAATTTTATGGATTATGGGTTGCCATGAGGATGGGGAATTGAAGTGAAGGAAAAGGGGATGCACAAATATTTAATGGTGCACCAATTTCTTGAAAGGTGAATTGAAAGATCCTTGCCATGGCTTATAATGTCCTAACATTAAAATTCCAAGCATAAACTTGATTTTAGCATGGTTCATGAGACCCCATGAGGGATTAGTGAAGTGGTTGTTCAAGAGAGGATTTAAATCTTGAGGAAAATATTGTGGAAGCTTCTCCAAGGAGGAGTGTGTCATTTGTAAATCGTGAGTAGTTTATTTTCCTTAGACCTCTTACAATTTTGATGTCTAGGATGTTTCCTTCACTCTTTCCCTTTCCAAAATTCCTCTTAAAGAGTGATCCATAATGATGTGGATAAGGGGAGAAATGGGGTACCCTTGTTGTAGTCCTCTAGATGCTCTGAAGAATGAGGACAACCTACCATTGAGAAGTGGGGAAATGCAATTTTGATGATCAAAGTATTAATCTAGCTAATAAATTTCTCACCAAACCCATATTTCCTCATGACTTATTTTAGAAAACTATGGCACACCTTGTCAAAGGAATTGGCCATGTCAATTTTGACTATCAAGTCCTTTTCTCCTCTCATTTTTTTGTAATGCATGGCCTCGTGGACAAGGATGATATTGTCAATTATTTGGAAGTTTATACAAAGCCTCTTTTATTAAACGAAATGATTTTGATAAGGAGAAATTTGATTTTGTTTTCTAATATTATGGATAATATTTTACAAGAAACATTACGAAGAGAGATGGGTTAGAATCTCAAGAAGGATGAGGGCTTTGTCTCTTTTGGGATAAGGGATAGGAATGTGGAGTTTATGTTCTCAGTTATGCAATTTGAGTGGAGGACATAATGCAAAATTTTGATTAGATTGAACTTAATAATATTCCAACATTTTTGATAAATGTAAATTGTGAAACCATCAAGGCTTGTGGCCTTGTTAGGGTTTAAATTTTTTATAACATCAAAGACTTCCTCCTCTATAATTTCTTTGACTAGTTGCTCATTGTCTTATGATCATACTTTTCTTCAAAGAGGAAGGCAAATAAGGGTTGTCCTTTGACCACAGTGGTTTCCATCTCTTTTCAACCCACGATGTGAATGCTTTTGGGGATGGCCAAATCCCCATAAATTTACCAATGCATCCATTTTTTGCAAGTTTTAACACCAGCTTTTTAGAGGATGAGGGGTGAACTACAATTTTGGGAATATCATTGAGCTTTCCAACAAACCTAGATGGACGAGCTTTCACTGATTGATTGGTGGAGTCTATTAGGAACAAAAGGTTGGAATGTCAGGGGGAAAGGCCCCTCTAGGGTTTGAATCCGTGAGAAGAGCCATAATAATGAGTTAGAGTTGGAAGAAGATAAAGGCATGCCCTCCATTGAAAAAATTAATACAATTAATTTAATTGAAATAATTTTATGATTCTAATTAACAATACTAACATGAAGATTTCTTTCTAATTATTACACTTGCAAATATACTAATATGTGCGTGTGTAATTCTAATAAAATATGAGAACATTTTATATCTCAATATATATTTTTAATATAAAATAAAAAATATATCATGATTATATAATACCAGTTTAGATCCATCTTAATTCAAGCGCCTAAAGGGATTAAATCTCTCTCTTGAAGTGTAAACTTCTTTTAGAGTGAAAAGGGATTTGATTTAATTATTAACCTTTAAGTATGCCACATGAGAAAAAAAATACTATGAAAAAAACCACAAATACCAGTAACAAAAAAATATCATGAGAAAAACCATAAACAAAATAATTTTATATTTTATATTTAATTTAATTTTTTAACTAATTAATTTTGTTAGGTCTAAATCAAAATGTTAAAGATTAGAAGATTTCTCCAATAATCATGATGTAGATTGAAATACTATTCCACTCAATGTGATAATAAAGAGGCGGTATGTTTTGTCTACATGCAATGTATTCGAAGCTGTGACCACCCTCTCTACAATGATCGATGATCTAAGTAGTTGACGATAAGCTCATCTCTTGTGTCTACATACAATGTATCCTATGCTTTTATCTGTACAATGCATTTTAACCTTTGATCTGTACCCTATCTACAATAATCTGTGATTGGGATTATTGGTATCCCAACCCTATCTATTATATCTTGATGCAATGCAAACCATGCTTCGATCTGCGCGTTTTATGTCCAGATACAATGCATAGAAGTCTTATGTCCGAATACAATGCATAGAACGTTCTAGGCAGTTGGCCCTAACCTTACCTGACGCGTGTCGTCCAAAAGCCTACAAATTCCCTCTAGCTTCTCGAAAGTTCGGCTCTCGATCCAGCAGAGTAACGTACTGTGGGCAGAAAGAAAGGCATTCGACTCTTGATCAAGTTAAGTAGTGCAGGCAGAAAGAAAGATATGAGTGAACTACAGAAGGCGTGGTTCTACAACGAATATGGATCCATAGACGTGTTGCAGTTCGGGGAGATTCCTGTGCCAAAGCCGGGTCCAGGCGAGCTTCTAGTTAAAATCCGAGCTGCTGCTCTCAATCCTGTCGACTTTAAGAGGCGCAACGACTTATTCAAAAACGCAGGTCCCGACTTTCCCGTATGACATGAGCTCATTCCCTTGTATTTTTTTTAACATAAGCTTCATCTCCAGGGGAAACCATGCCATTGCCCAATTTGGCGTATTAAGATTTAGTACCAACAATTTAAATCCTGATTTTAAAAATTTCGTTTGTGTTATGTAGATTGTTCCGGGCTGTGATGCAGCAGGAGTGGTGGTCGAAGTTGGCAATGGCGTTTCCAAGTTCAAGAATGGAGATGAGGTCTACAGCGACGTCCAGAACGCGAGAGCCGCAGGCAGGCCAAAGCAGCGGGGAACTCTCGCCCAGTACACCTTAGTGGATGAATACCTGGTGGCGCCGAAGCCCAAAAATTTATCGTTCGAGGAAGCAGCCAGTCTGCCACTTGCTGTCCTTACGGCGCAGCAAGCGTTCGATATAGCGAAATTTGAGAAGGGGAAGAGCGCGTTCATTGTGGGTGGAGCGGGCGGAGTGGGCAGTCTGGCCATTCAGCTGGCGAGGCATGTCTATGGAGCTTCCAGAATCGTTTCCACGTCTAGCACTGGGAAGCTCGAGTTCGTGAAAATCCTGGGGTGGATGTGGTCATCGATTATACGAAGCAGACCTACGATCAGATCTTCGAGAAATTCGATTTCGTCTTTGACACCATAGGTAAGTCACTCCTCTTTGTTAGCTCGACATCTAATACAACTGTGAGGTAACGTGATGGATGTATTTATTTCATTTGCAGGGGATTCATCCAAGTCTCATGTGGTAGCCAAAGAGGATGCGAAGGTTCTGGACATAGCTTCGTTTCAGCCTCATGGAAAAGTTGAATTTTTCAGGTTATCAGCCCACGTCCAAAACCTGGAAAAACTGCAGCCGTACATAGAGAGTGGGAAGCTGAAACCCGTGATCGATCCGAACAGCCCGTACTCATTCTCTGACGTTAGAGAGGCCTTCAAACATCTTGAAACTAGACGAGCCAGAGGAAAGATCGTCATTTCACCCATCGATTAACACACAGACATCGACTTTGATTGCGGATTTTTGGAATATTTCAGTTCATGTCATGATTCATCCATGTCTTTCTGATCTCAGAATATTCAAGAAATCCACAATGTTTGAAAAATCCGCAATCGACTTAAGCTGATAAACTACTTGTATGTTCATATTATTTTTCGAATATTTCAGTTCATGTCGTCCATGTCTTTCCGATCTCAGAATATTCAAGAAATCCTCAATGTTTGAAAAATCTGCAATTGACTTAAGCTGATAGATTACTTGTATGTTCATATTAAACTGATAGACTACTTGTATTGTCATATGTATATTGTCATCAATGCATTAACATTCATAGTGATGTCTGCAGAGTTTTGTTTTGGATAGAAATTAACTTCGATGTGTTAGAGCATTAATCAGGCTTGATTGTATGAGTCATTAATGTCAGTAGGCAGTAGGCGGGAGTCGGCGAGTGTTGGTGAAAAATAAAGGACAGTTGGACTCAATTTATGTATAAATTTATGTGCTTGTGAATGTATTGATCAAGCTCTTTGATAGAGTCTTGAGTATTTCTGTCAAGCTCTTCCATAGAGTCTTCATAGTTTCTGTCACGGTATCAGAGTCGAACTTTTCCACTTAGTTTCACAGGTCAAGCCTCGTGTTGAGTTTGTGAGCTTTAAGTGTGTGCCTTGGTATTTGAAGCTACCCACCATTGTGTGTGGAGATGCGGTGAACCTAGAGTCCGAGGAAGAGCTCAGGTGAGCGGTGGAAAGAAGAGTATGGTTTGCATATTGGCTGACAAAGATTGCAGCTTGTGGAAGTGTATTAGGAGGTTGCGAGACTTCCAGAAGTACCTCGTGAAAGCTTTGAATTTTTGAGGAAGTGTTTGGGTATGATTGAATGCCCAGTAGTTGAAATTAAAGGGGAGTGTTGGAATGTTAATTCCAACTGCCGTGCAGGAGCAGCGACGGCATCAAACTTAAATTTGCGTCGGGAGATCCCATCAGCGCAGGCAGACAATTCAGCGATTTAGCGATGTGCGAAAAGCTGATATCACATCGGCGAAATGGAAGTGGAGATTCATAAAGTTTTGTTTGTTATTTGCGATGTGCGATCGCCAATATCACTATCGGCAATTCGCTATCGGCGGAAACCAAATGGGCAGCCTTTACCATGAGATATGTTGTGACCCGATATCTCGGACCCGATGGGTATTCAACGTTTTGTTTAAAGTTATTTCAATTCCGGCAGTGGCTTGTTTTATGTTTTTTTATGTTTTTATGCATATATTAAAATATGTTATATCGGAGGTATCGGCAGAGATTGTGATCGGGAGTTCGCAATCGGGGAAACCATGGGTGCACACTTTTGCATATGTGTGTGCCATGCGATGAAGTCCGGACCCGATGGATTTCTAAAACCATATTGTATAATGGTTGAAGTAAAGGCGTGGAAACTAAATTCAACGTGAAGTAAAAGTTACATTGCCGTAAGTTTTCTCAATAAACAGTAAATGCAATTTACTGTGGGTTGGTAAGTTTAAGTGAAGTTTTTAATTTTGCCTGAGCGGGAGTATGGGCACCAGTGAAAGCCAGTAAGACCATTTAATTTTTACTGTCTTTCTTTTACGGAAGTATGGCGATGTAAGTAACCTCTCCTGTAGTCATATATGTATGTAATTTTTTTTGGTAAATGAATGTAATGAAAGGGAGGCACAGCAGTGCGTATGAGTTGTTCTATGTATGTAAAAGGATACACGCTGCAGCGTGAAAAATTATCCATATGTAATTCTTACACAGAGGTGAATTATTATTGGTGAATCCCCCTGTGAAAGAGGAAGATCATAGTCTGTAATAGCAATCTTTTAATGAATAGAAATCCTTGGTGTGTGTATGCAAACTCTGTCCTCTGTGCTCAGGAATTTTTTTTATGTTTCCGCTGTGTTAAAATTCCTGTGGAAAAAGGAAAACAGAGCATTGTCTCTGTGTGTGAATTTTTATTGTTGTTTTTGGGATTTTACCAGAAAAATCCCCAACAGCAGTGAAGAACTGGAGACTGCTGCAGAGTATTTTGTTTGTTGCAGGCTGTATTTGCATGTGGAGTAGTCTGAGTTGATCGACCTTAATTTGTTCATTCCCTAAATCGTTTTCGTGAATTGCTGAAAGTGTTGAAGAAGAAAATTGTTGCGGAGCTGAGCAGATTATTATGCCTGTTATGGCTGTTGTGAGTTCATTGTGCCATTAATAGACACTGGTGAGTGCTTTTAGGTTGTGATGAATCAGTTGCGTGAAGAGCCAAGTGTTCGCTGAAGAGCCCACTGAGTAACTAAGGAGAACCTAAGTTGTATGCACCATTGTGCATTTTGTTTTTGTAGGGCTATCCTTGACTGATCGGTGTGAGAAGAGAGTTGAGCGTATGCGTATTGATACCAGAGTATGTGTATTTGAGGCATTTGGAGAGTGTTGTGCTACTTGCTAAGTAACCGCGTGTTGTAAAGGAGGACGTGGAGTTGCCAGCCCGGTTGAGCCATGAGGACTTGTTGAAAGAGCCCCGTTTCCCTAGTTCGTTTGTGGATGTTTGAGTTACAACGTTGAATAAGCTTGGTAGTGAAATGAAAGAATGTCGATTCTAATGTACTTTTGTTGATGTGTTTTCTGTGTTTGGTGTGCAATTTTTTGTGAATCGAAGCTACTAGAGCTCGTGGGATCGTAATGATGGAAAAAGACGACAAACATTGTTTCTTGATAGCCGACGAGTATCCTATTGGAATGGTTGTGTGGTTGTGAAAACTCAAGCCACAGGGTTATGTGAGTCACTTATGTGGCAGAGGCACAGATTGTTGTGTGACTTTTCTTTGGCAGGAGTTGTGTTTCAGGCTAGGAATAGATTGTGAGGAGAAGTGATAAGCATAGGCTTTGAAGTCAGAGAAGCCTTGTGTAATTGTGCTGTCGTGAGACTGTTGGGTAATAGAGGAGAAAATAGAGGAGTTGTTTCTGTGACCTCTACTATGGGACGAGGATGCTTGAAGGTGAGCTTGTTGTTGGAAAACGCTGATCGGAAGAGTCGGGTAGCAAAAGTGTGGTTCAAATTCACGAAAGTGAGAGGTAGCGTCGAGCGTGTGCTATTTTGAAGTCAAAGTGGGCCATTGTTTAAGGAAAATTTAAGCATAGCTAAAAGTTGTGTGGGAGCGTTGTTAGATCTCCAAAGTGTCTTATTTGTTGCGTTCTTTTTTTTGTGGCAGGGGTAAAGTGGTTCCCAGGTGATATGTCTATCTTTTTAGACTTTTTTTCACAATGAATCTTTGGATGATCATTTTTTCATGAACGCATTTGGAAGCATTTTTGGGTCTCACAGTGTTTTTAGTTTGAAGAAATCTCTGACAAACAATGTGATTCTATTGATGATCATGTTCATGAGCTAAAGTCTATTCCACATGATCCTGCAGTCACTCAAAGTAAAACTTTCTTATCTAAGAATGCAATTGTTAGAAATTTGATTGGATTTATTTCTAAGATGGCTGTGATAGTGAAGGATATGACCTTCGGATATGACCATGGATGTTGTTCAGAGTCCACTCATGTTCGAAGATGAGTGCATTTTGGTGGATGAAGAGGAACTTTGTCACATACTTTACAAGGCTACTTTTCATGGAAAGTGGAGAGAGCATGGATTGGATTATCTTTGTTTCACTATTCAGGATGTTGCCTTGCATCCCAATCCGAAAAAGGTTGTTGATGTTAAGTACGTAAGCAAGGAGGAGAGGAAGTTCATAAGCAAAGTGAGAAAGGTGAAGATGAAATTGCACCAACAAATGAACAAACATGGACCCTTTAGCAAGAAGGGAAAAATGAAATGTTTTGTTGTAAGCCTAGCTAAGATTTAGACGAGCAGGAAATTTAAAGTTTAGGTCATCGTGATTAAAGGGAGATGTTAGAACATTAATCACACATGATCGTATGATGGTGATAGTCTGCAAGTCATCAATGTCATTTGGCAGGTGTCGGCGAGTGTTGGTGAAAAATAAATGGCAGTCAGGCTCAATCTATGCATAAATCTATGTGTTTGTGAATGTAATGATCAAACTCTTTGTTATAGTCTTCAGTGTTTCTGTCAAGTTCTTCCATAGAATCTTCATAGTTTCTGTGAGCATGATCAAGTGATATTAGCAACCGTTTCTGAAAAGCTTGTCAAAGCTCAATAATGGAGGATGCTCTACACTTCGTCTTGGGAATTTCATCTTAATTTTCATATTATTGCTTTCACATATCCTTTAATAATGAAGGACGCTCTCCATTGCATCTTCAGCGTTTCATCTTCATTTTCATATTCTTGTTTTCACATATGCTTAAATATAAAGTGTCAAACCATGACACTTTATCTTCAACCTTTCATCTTCATTTTCATATTCTTGCTTTCACATATGCTTACGTTTCATCCTCATTTTCATATTCTTACTTTCACATGTGCTTATTAACTCTGAAATGATCAGATTGTGTCCAGTGGAATTTGTCAAAACATTTCTTAATGGGATGAAGTGTATCTCATACCCATACAATTTTGGTCTCTATGCATATGAATATGCACATTCTCAAAATGTCATAGGTTTAATTAATTAAGTAACATTCATTGGAACACCGAGAAAAAGAATAAGATATCAAAATCTTGAGATCAGGTGAAATTAACTATTTATTGTAAAACCTATAAGTTTTGTTCACATAAATACTACTTTACATCCTTTAATGGCAAAATGGAAGTTACACTCCTCACAAGACCTTCACTTGGAAGAAGTCAAACATCTTTTTTGCTCATAATAACACAAATATCATTAGTTTCACTTTAGTTCCTCACATAATAACAAGAAGACTGACCATAAAACTTCAAATACTACATTTTAAGCCAGAAATCCTCCGGTAAGGAATAATAAATGATATAACATACCTTATACCATTAGAGTTTTTATCAGAGTTTTCCTCTATGGTAAAAGAATTCCTTTCTTGGAATCATTTCTCAATTATAAGAGAAGTTAACTTGGTTATAACCATATCTACATATTTGGCATATATCATAAACCCTACACTAAAACCACACAGTATCATAAAACCATTCATAATTTCAATATAATGCAATATTATTTTTTTATATATCATAAACCCTACACGAAAACTATATTATATCATAAAACCATTCATAATTTCAATATAATGCAATATCATTTTTTTATATATCATAAACCCTACACTAAAAACATACGTTATCATAAAACCATTCATGATTCCATTCTAATGCAATATGATTTTCAGTCCCTATCATCTGCAATGGCCAGGGACTATAGTAATTGAAATGCGCTACTATAGAATTAGTTTAAAGTGCTATGTTATTAATTTATGCTGATTATTGGCGGGTAACCAAAGTTTTTAAATGCAACGTTGTTTGGCATTGCCAGAGTAACGAAAGTTTGTAAATGCAACCTTGTTTGCCATCTTATTTGGCCTCTTCTTGAGGCGGAAGAGGCTGGACCACAGGTTTGTTCCGCTTTACTCGGCTCATTATTAGTGGTTGTCAAACAGTTGATATTAATGTTAACATTAGTTTGCCTGCTTTGCCTAGCATTTTAGTTTGATCATATTAGTTTGAGCGTTTGTTTGCAGGTTGGCATAGTTTGAGCATTTGTTTGCAGGTTGGCATTTTAATTTGAGCATAGTTTGAGCATGTTAGGTTGAGCATTTATTTGCAGGTTGGCAGGTGTAAGTGTGCATGCAAGTGGTGTAGGTGTCCATGCATGGCGTAGGTGTTCTTTTGCTGCCCTCCCTTCCTGGTTTCCTCTTTTTGTTGTCCTCCCTTCCTGGAATCCAAAGGCTCAGTTCCGATTCAAGTCAGGTGCAGGCTATTAGCAAGCAGGTCCAGCGCAGGGAAGGGTTGACAGTCAGGGAAGGGCTGAGAGTCAGGGAGGTACCATACTTCCCAAGGATCCTACCTTTTGGCTTTTCTTGTGGGCAATGGTATGGGCGTATTTGGGTGGCTGGTTTCCTCGGCTTGCGGATTGGCATGGGTTTAAGGTGATTTGCCAGGTCTTCTCTGGCTTGCGGTATAAGGAGGGGTCTAAGGAAGGGTAATAAAGGGGAGAAATCTATCTCTGAAGTAAGGAAGGAGGCGTCGGAAGGAGGATCAAGGAGGTTAGACTGTTAAACAACGAACAGGGCATCCTTGGCACCATGGGCTATTGGTCTAGGAGATCTCGCTGGTACCTATGCCCACCCCCTGGTACCTCTTGTCGGCCTCTTCCAGATTGAGCCCGAGCAGCTTTAGCTAGTCTGTGTCGAGATCTAAATGATGGTAGAGAAAATGAAACCTAAGCGATGGCAGGCATACCGACACTGAAAGGGAGGTACTATGCTTCGCAAGGATGGTCGAGCGACTAATCTTAGTGTAGCTAATGAAGGAAAATCCTACATTGGGCTTGCCTAACTAAGTTCTCTGGGCTTGCCTTCCTTTGCATTCATGCAAGCCTAACGGATAGATTGTCCCGAGACTCTCTGAACAGGCAGTGGAACTGACTATGTATCTCATAGTAACCGTGTGGGAAAGGGCTGATAGTCAGGGAAGGGCTGACAGTCAGGGAGGTTAGAGTGTTAAACAACCAACAGGGCATGGAGCTTAGATGGTTAAACATCCAAGAGTTTAAACATTTGAGCCAACAACTAAGGTAGCAAGAAGAGCAATGGTGCTGACATCTGTTTGGGAATCTATGACATTTGTGTTGGTTAACCTGCAGGTTGATTTAATGGAGGTTAATGTAAGTCAGAGGATTTGTACGTGTTGGTTAAACAGCAAAGAGTTTAAAAATTTGAGCGAGCAGCTAAGGTAGCAAGAAGAGCAATGGTGCTGCCATCTGTTTGGGAAGCTATGACATTTGTGCTGGTTAACCTGCGAGGCTGATTTGATGGAGGTTAACGTAGATCAGGGCATTTGTATGTGTTAGCTGCTAATTATTCATTGTGTACACATTTCATTCTATTCAGCATTATTCATGCAACATCCTCTATGTGTAAGTTACTTTTGTTGTTATATAATAAAGTTAGAAATGATTTCGTGGTTACCTCGCTTCACCTTTTATTTTTGCTTCAGCTCCACTATATTGGTTTATATCAGGTACTGTTTATGTTATTACATTGTATTGACATGTTTTAGCCTCTGTAGGGTTTCAGTTTTTTACCTAGGCTGTGTACGATTTCAGTTTTTGAGCTACGAGAAACTTGTGTTTTTATCAGTAGCGTGGGCTATCCTAACGTTCTTTTTTATCTTGGCAGTGGTTTTTTTTTGTCTGTAAACAAACGATTAGTTAGGGAGGGACCTCAAACTGTAGGACCCTCACAAGTTACGGTTACCATTTGCTCTCGCAAGCACTACATACAATGGTGATGACTATAGAGCCTCTGTTGAGTGCTAAATCAGTACTATTAGATTCTAACCGGCACTTAGGAGCCTCAAGGAGAATATGTATTAGTTTTGGTCCTCGAGGGTACGCTTTCAGTTATCGGATGACCTCAAGTGCTTTGAGACATGCCCCTGATTTGACTTTGATCGACCTTAATACTGAGACTACGCATTGCCTCGAAGGTTTGGAGATTCTTGCTATAGCTCTGCCAAATCTCCCCTTGAAGGTACGCTTTCGAAGAAACCCTGATCTGACCTGGTTCTCACCTTGATGGATCAAAATACTTGCCCCTCCGTCTCTTACCGAATTACACTCTCTGGTCCATTAGGCCCTCGATCGTTTTGCTGGCTAAACGAGGGGCATGATTCTTTTTGACATTGATTTAACAATGGAATGCATACATAGAGTCAATGCCAATAATTGGTTTAGATAACCTCTTGAATTGCTCTGGTAGGGATATATAATTTTGTGTGGAGAGTTCACAAGTAAACTTTATTTTGCTGACCTTAATTACTTTATATTTACACGAAAGATTAGTTTTCTGTTGAGAACTTTGGACCAAAAGTTTGAGTTTTTGAGAGCCGGACACAAGCTGTTCTCAAGTTTTTAGTATGTGGGGATTCGTAAACAGAAGTTCGTGTTTTTGAGAGCTGGACACAAGCATATTTTAGCCTCTGTAGGGTTTGAATTTTTTACCTAAGCTATGTACGATTCTAGTTTTTGAGCTACGGGAAACTTGTGTTTTTATCAGTAGCATGGGCTGTCCTAGTGTTCTTTTTTATCTTGGCAGTGGTTTTTTTGTCTGTAAACAAATGATTGGTTAGGAAGGGACCTCAAACTGTAGGACCTTCACAAGTTACGATTACCATTTGCTCTCGCAAGCACTACATACAATAGTGATGACTATAGAGCCGTTGTTGAGTGCTAAATCAGTATTGTTAGATTCTAACTGGCACTTAGGAGCCTGAAGGAGAATATGTATCAGTTTTTGTCCTCGAGGGTATGCTTTCGGTCATTGGATGACCTTAAGCACTTTGAGATATGCCCTTGACTTGAATTTGATCGACCTTAAACTGAGATTATGCATTGCCTCGAAGGTTTGGAGATTCTTGCTACAGCTCCGCCAAATCTCCCCTTGAAGGTACACTTTCGAAGAAGCCCTGATCTGACTTGGCTCTCACCTTGATGGATCGAAATCCTTGCCCCTCCGTCTCTTACTGAGCGATGCTCTCTGTTCCGTTAGGCCCCCGATATTTTTGCATGATTTCTCGCTTTTGGAGGCAATGCACCCTCATTCTGTCATATTGAGAAGCTGATTAAGGAACTCCAAAACATTGGTTCCTGCAAAATTGTGTGGTCTTGGCCAGAAAATCCATATGAAAACATAGTCACACCTAGATATTTGGAATACTGTGTCTGGACTCTAAAACCATTTGCAACAAGATATCTGTATGCTCAATCTTACTCCCATTTAGCCACTCCTTTCCTTACCTCCAACACTAAAATATCCTTCAACATGTCAGGTGTGTGAACTAACCGCTATTTAGAGGAAAACGTTGAAATGGACCTTTTGCATGGACTGAACATGTTTGAAAATAGGCCAAGCTATAATGCTTGAAACCGCATGACAGAACCCTCAACATAACCCTAGCATAATGAATATTCAAGAGCAGACCATCCATGTCCATACCTTTTATTGGGCCTGCAATAAGTAGCTTAGCCAATCAAATTTCATCAACCGTTACAAGCCTAAACTAGTGCTGGAAGATAAACCTCAATCAATCTAGAAATGATTCCTTTACTGCTGTCACAAAAAGTCTAAAAATAGTAGCATCATTTTTTGCCATCAAAACAATACTTTCTTTAAATAGGGTCCTAGCATGCCTTGTATAAACCTCAAAATGGACCTGTATTTTGAGGGGTGACAATAAGCACAAAAGTACAACAAAAAACAAGCCCAAGGTATTGACGATGTTATTCACTCGATTAAGAATTTCAAATTCACAACCAAGGAATGAGTTAATGCACCAAACTCAATATCTAGTATCTCTTACCCTTAATTTTGTATGAGTCCTATTACCATATAAATTACAAAAGCTCAAATCCACAAGGCACAATTCAAAGGAAAACTATTAGGACAGTCACCACTATCATCTCAGTATGGGCAACTATTGAGACTGTCACCACTATCATCTCAGTAACCTATCCTATTCATTTTAGGCTAGATATCATCCAGCTCATGTGGGGAATACCTAGTAGGATTGCTAAGACCTAACAATGAGCAAAAAGTGACACTAAGAGTAGCCTTAATAAAATAGAGTTTTGGAGTTTTTAGGGTTTTAAAATAGGTGATGGAAGAAGGGTTTTAAAATAGGTGATGAAGTATATGTAAAAGTTGACATGGGCTATACACAAGTCCTCTATCCAAAAGCCTGAACAGTGCTGTGATAATGAGTGCCTAGACATCAAACACCCTCTAGCCTTCTAGCACTTCTCTTTTGCTGTTCCATAAGGGTGCACGAAAGTGTTCAAATTGTTGTTGTTCCAACATACCTGGTAGGTTTGTATCAAAGCATGTAGTTGACAGGTATGCATCAATACTATTTGTTGTCTTGTCCACATGATTTTTTTTGAAGGTCAATCCACTTTGCATAGAATTGTTGTTAACTACCAAATGCTTTAAACATAGGGAAGAAAACATTCAAATTTCTAGGTTGGCCGTACCAGTTCCTGTAGCATATGGAGAGCTCTTAAAAAACGTTTCAGAGGCACAAATGTTGTCACTGCAGATCCTTGTATTGGTTGGAGTGAAACTGATTTCCTCCTTTAAAGCATGTAACAGAAAGAGGGGGGAGGAGGGGGGATTCATTTACTGTATGTTTTATAGCAATGTGGTTAAGGGCCAAATCTGTAACTTCACGTATGCTGTCACAAAAGACTTTTAGAAAGATGTCTGTCGAGAACTTTGGATTCTTCTGCTTCTTATTTCTAAATGAATGGTAAAAAATATCAATATACCAGGCAAGATGTGAGATGTACCATTTCAAAAATTTACCTTTGCCAAACTAATAAGAAGTTTGAGTTTTTGAGAGCTAGACACAAGCTGTTCTCAAATTTTTAGTATTTGGGGATTCGTAAATAGAAGTTTGAGTTTTTGAGAGCTGGACACAAGTTGTTCTCAAATTTTTAGTATTTTGGGATTCGTAAAATTAGGGTTTTGAAATAGAAAACATTCTAGAAATAGATCCTAAGAGGATAAGCTATACACAGAAAGCATTTTGGAAATGAATCCTAAAAGATTTGAGAACCCTATGAGTGATGGGCGCTGGATATATAACGATACGGTAACTCTGACCTTTACAATTTTTACAAACTGGTCCTCTGGCTTCTTAATATCCTTCGGGCTCTTAGTATGGTATGAATTTATTCCTCGTTAAGTACCAACATTGTAAATCTCCAACCATGAATCTCCTACCAAGAGACCTCATAGGGATACATTAATCAGAAAGATGGCAGAGCGTTCCATCAAAATTAAGTCCTCACGTCAAAATTAACTCTGTGGGCTTTTCTACACATTCTCAACCTTGATATTCAATCTCATTGACACTTGCTATGTTACTAGAGTTTGTCTCTGAATCTTTTGTTTGACTAGTTGGCTTAGTGGTCATGGTGTGAGGGTTGTTTGACACACTATAAACTCCTGCTAAAACTCAATTATGGAAATCCACAATTGTCATGTTATGCTACTATTGTTCACCATTAAGGCAGCTTGTGCCCTGTACCCAATGCTTTGGAATTATTGGATAATTAGTCCAACTACAACACATAATTCTTGAGAAGGTAGCTCCTCACGTCAAAATTAAATCTTTTCCATTTGCTTTTATATGAAATAGAATGTTGAACTCTTGATTACATCAACCTTGGTCGTCCATCAAATACAGGTCCCAATAATGAGAACACTAGTGAAACTAAGCTCTACAATAGGGTATTTGTTGTAGTATAAACCAAGCTGGCAGCTTGTTTTATCAGCTAATGACAGAATCTGTACTGATTCTTTTTGACATTGATTTAACAATGGAATGCATACATAGAGTCAATGCCAATAATTCCTTTAGATATCCTCTTGAACCCAGGGCTATTCACCCAGCCTCTTCCTTGTGGGAGGGGTTAGAATCAATCAAAATTTCTTTGATAAAAATGCAAGCATCATAAATTGCTTTGATTTACACTGAAATTTGTGAATTGCCATAGCCTTCCTACAATAATTTAGAATAGTGACAAGATATTTGTCCTCCTCTCCTACCTCCTCATCCTTGTCAAAGACAAGCTAGGTGAATGATAGCAATGACTTGATTGTTTCATTGTTGAGATATCATGGTGTGAGGATTGTTTGTCACACTATGAACTCCTGCTAAAACTCAATTATGGATATCCACAATTGTCATATTATGCTACTATTGTTCAAAATTAAGGCAGCTTGTACCCTGTACCTTCCATCCCTTCCAGCCCCAGGTGCAGATCGCTCGCTGAACAAGGGACATGATTCTTTTTGACATTGATTTAACAATGGAATGCATACATAGAGTCAATGCCAATAATTGGTTTAAATAACCTCTTGAATTGCTCTGGTAGGGATATACAATTTTGTGTGGAAGGTTCACAACTAAACTTTATTTTGTTGACCTTAGCTACTTTATATTGACATGAAAGATTAGTTTTCTGTCGAGAACATTGGATTGTTCTGCTTCTTATTTCTGAATGAATGGTAAAAAATATCAATATACTAGGCAAGATGTGAGATGTACCATTTCAAAAATTTACCTTTGCTAAACTGACCAAAAGTTTGAGTTTTTGAGAGCCGGACACAAGTTGTTATCAAATTTTTAGTATTTGGGGATTCGTAAACATAAGTTTGAGTTTTTGAGAGCCAGACACCATACATAGAGTCAATGCCAATAATTCCTTTAGATATCCTCTTGAACCCAGGGCTATTCACCCAGCCTCTACCTTGTGGGAGGGGTTAGAATCAATCAAAATTTCTTTGATAAAAATGCAAGCATCGTAAATTGATTTGATTTACACTGAAATTTGTGAATTGTCATGGCCTTCCTACAATAATTTAGAATATATCATGGTGTGAGGGTTGTTTGTCACACTATGAACTCTTGCTAAAACTCAACTATGGAAATCCACAATTGTCATAATATGCTACTATTGTTCACCATTAAGGCAGCTTGTACCTTGTACCTTCCAACCCTTCCAGCACCAGGTGCAGATTGCTGGCTGAACGAGGGACATGATTCTTTTTAACATTGATTTAAGAATGGAATGCATACATAGAGTCAATGATTAATTTTAAGCTGTCTGTGATAGTGGACTGATTTTCTTGACAGTGGTATTTTTTAATTTTCTCTAAGGTTTGGTGCATTCCTGTCATTAGTTTGATTATGCAGTATTGGGCATTTGGATTGTAGAACCTAGCGACACTTAATATCATAATAACAAGCCTAGGTGCAAAAAATTTGACACACATAATATGCCACCACCTCTTTGGGCTCAAGGGGTATAACGATCAAAGCTCAAGGGTTGAAGCAAAAGGTCTAATTGAGGTATAATGGCCAATGCTTAGTAGCAGAATGCCGGTAGAATTGGTGCGTAATGGTTATCGGTACCTAACCAGAGCATAGCAACACCCTCCCCTTTGTTGAAAAAAGTAGGAGTAGTAGAAGAAGCGAGGGGGAAGATCAGAGTCCCAGGACCAGCACCAGCAACACCAGGCAATTGTGATCATGAAGCGATAAGGGGAGTTCGATCATGAAGCTGAAGCAATTAGGTTGTATTGATCATGCTCTCGATCAGTCACTATGTCGATGCATCCCTCCTTCCTTGTTTCCTAACTGCCCCCGTCTTAATTCCTCCTCATTTTCCCGAAGGTGGGTAATAATCTTGTCTATGCATAAGAAGTGTATGAAGAAGATATTGCATAATCAATCAAAAGGTTCTGAAGGGAAAAGCAAAATGTAGAAGTGAATGAAAAAGAAGCTTGGAAGTTTGACATTTTTGAATTGCACGTACCCAGATCCTTACCCTTTACTGGATCCTTACACAGTTCTTTTCTACAAGACTATAATCATGTCTTTTATTTGCTTTTCAGTGCTGGGTAGCAGCTGAATCTCTCTCCTCAATCATTGTGCTCTTTCCAATCCTCTCATGTGGGATGCTCTGTGAAATACTGGTGCGAGGACTCCTGCTAAAAATCAATTATGGAAATCCACAATTGTCATATTATGCTACTATTGTTCACCATTAAGGTAGCTTGTACCCTGTACCTTCCAGCCCACGGTGCAAATGGCAGAGCGTTCCATCAATTGCGCAATTATCAGTAGTTCTTTTCTACCACATTCAATGCAGGGACTCGCTGCCTCATAGCCTCGCTTGTTTTAAAATTGGAATTGGTATCTTTCTTTTGAAATTTCTACCACAAAGGAATTAGTAATTAATTCATAGGTAATGAAGAAGTTGGCCAGCCAATACATGTTCAAAAATTTGAATACCTCTTCATCTTAGACAATTTTGGCATACTGATAATGTGTATTGATAATATTAAATGTCTTCAGCATATATTTATAATAGTTAAATGATTATAAAAAATTTATGGGTAATGTTTTATACTCGATATTATTTCTATGTTTATGATAACAATTTAAACTTTAAATTTTTAACTTTATCATCGTCATTTAGAAGTCAAATATGAAACATTGTCTTTGCAATGTTTATTATATATTGGTTTTAAATTATTATTGTTATTTTTTCCAAACTTATGTGTAGCACTTGTTAAATTTTAGAAGGTTTTTTTTTTTTTTTTTTTTTTTTTTTTTTTTTTTTTTTTTTTTTTTTTTTTTTTTTTTTTTTTTTTTTTTTTTTTTTTTATGGGTTATTATATGTTTTTAATTAAATATTAGTATATGCATATTTACATGTATAATGTTTTCAAACCAAAATAGTTAGCTCGAATACAAAATACACTTCTCTATGCCAAATGCATAAAATGTTAAACATGATTTGCTTAGAGGGTTTCACCTTCCTACTTATTCCTCTAACAACCCTATCCAATATCATAACACCAAAAATAAGATTTGTGAAATCAAACCTTTAATTTCCAACTTAGACACATATTTTACTTCAACATAGCACATTTATTGTAGCATTCTGCTAGGAGAGACGTTCAAACATTGTGCAATCTAGTGAAGAAGTGTCAAGGGCAGGGATTTTAGGTATTATATCATGTACAATTGTGATTGTATGGTACATTTGTGTCGCAACAATATGATTAATTCTCTCACTTCATTGTTGTAGTGGTTGTAGTAGATTGTTTCATAAGGATACCTTACACATTAATAAACTAGTAAGTTAATTTTCGTTATTATAGTATTGTAGTCATATTATCTTGTTTCTAAGGGTTCCTTGGAATTTAGGTTGAATATGAGAGTCATTAAGCAGTTTTGTGCACTACAAATGGATCTTGGGGCTTCATTATGATTATTGAAATAAAAATTCTTTGTGCCCTATGTGAATCCTTTGGGGCTCAACAATTGTGGAGGACTCCTTCGACCATGACAAAAGACCTTTATAAATGATTTATGGCCTCTAATTATAGTTATGCGTTTCATTAGTAGTATTTGCATGATAGGAATGTGTCTAGGATATTTACCATAGTCAAGAAAATAAATCTAAGGCCGTAGTCCCTAAATGAAGCTCCATAGGTTTAAGCACTATGAAAAATAATTTGAAGCACCACAAGAATTTTGGCTAAGGAATTTTTGGCCTATGGGTGGGATGTGGTTACCGTTAGCAGGTTTTGCATGTCACAAATGGGTCTTGGGATTTTAACCATGTTCAAGGTAGGAAATACGTTACTTAGGCTCTCTATGCACTTCTCTTTTTTCCCCAAGGAAATTCACAACTTTCTATTATAAAAAGAAAATTATAGTTTACAGATGCATAATGTGCATTCAAAAAACAGAACATGTCAGAGTGATAGTCACCCATCAAGATACTAGAGGCTATCACAGTACCAATAACCATTGAGCTAATGACCATCAAAAAATAAAGAGTCCATATAACCAACATATTACATACATATCATCAAATACAACAACAACATCATAAATAAAAGCATGTACTTCCTGTGACAAGGAGCTTTATATGCACTTATCATGCTCAAGTGTTATGGATAAATCCTCAAACTAGCACACAAGGCCTTAGTAGGTGATACTTATCCTTTGATTATGAATACGAGCACCATTAGTTAATTATGCATATCAAATCTCAAGGGCTACGTCATTGGTTAGGAAAACAAAATAAGGGCTTTTGTTGTAGTGGTTGTAGTAAATTGTTTCATAAGGATATTGTGAGGATACCTTACACATTAATACACTAGTAAGTTAATTTTGGTTATTATTAATACACTAGTAAGTTAATTTTGGTTATTATAGTATTGTAATCATATTATCTTGTTTCCAAGGGTTCGTTTCTAAGGGTTCCTTGGCATTTAGGTGGAATATGAGGGTCATTAAGTAATTTTGTGCACTACAAATGGATCTTGGAGCTTCATTATGATTATTGAAATAAAAATTCTTTGTGCCCTATGTGAATCCTTTGGGGCTCAACAATTGTCGAGGAATCCTTCAACCATGAGAAAAGACCTTTATAAATGATTTGTGGCTTCTAATTTTGAATTGAAAGAAACATTTACCAGTTTGTAAAAGTTTCGAGGGCTCCTATCATCGCATTCGTATTCTGAACAATGCACCACTAATTTGAAAATTGTTTAGCAATTCTCGTTTCTTCCATAGTTTATTCACAGTAGGTTCGAGGCCACCGTAGCTTTCAAATTGAATGCCGGAACTTTCATATTGAATTATCTGCACCCATCATATGCCAATGAAAATTTATGGACAATAAACAAATTTCGGCATCTAAAATCTTTGGAGTGTAGTGTTGTGGAGAGAAGATCTATTTTCAACACGACTACAAAACTTTGGTTTTGGTCACAAGTTCTCCTGGACATTGCTTATTTATAGTAATTTCCTACAACTTAATATTCCACATAATTAAGCTTCTTCTCTACCTCTGGTAATCTAGTGGCGCATTTGGAAAAATGGCAATGCTCTTGTCTTCATTGTCATCCCATATTCTCGTTACTGCGACACTGGGTGGACCTCATCATATCACTCTTGATGCTCATGTGAATACGCAATGAATTCCACATCCCTTCAAAACTTTTAATAATAGATGTTGTTCATTAAATTTCTTGTTTGTCGTTAAATTTATTCTTCGTAAAATATTATGGTTCGCATCGCAAGAGTGTTAGCCGATATTTTCTAAAACATTATGGTTGACCTCTATTAATTTCAGGTGGAAATGGTTGACGAGAAGTGTGTCGAGACATTAATATTTGATATTAAGAGTATGTTTAGAGGTATGGGTGATGGGGAAACGAATCCCTCTGCGTAGCAAAGATTCCAGCACTTAATGGCTCTGACCACTTTCACTTTCCTGAAACACTCCAATGGATTCTTCAAAATCAGCTGCAAGATGGTTCTTGGGGCATAGAGGACCATTTCCTAAGATATGAGAGTACTTGCCACTCTTGCATGTATTATTACCCTCTCCGTATATTTTTATTTAATAAACAAACCATTGTAGGTATAATCTAGTTTGTGTGAAAAGATATAGCTGTTTCGGTACAATCCATATTAAATAAAAATAAAGTTCAGAAGCAAGTGTAGTGGTGTTGAAAGATTCTCGAAATCAAAATATTGAACACCAAACTATAAGGTGGGAAGATCTTAATTTCTCAGAACACTGGGTGGTATCTAATCCCAAGCCTCCTCCCATAAAGAAAATTACTTCTGCTAACATTAGAGAAGAATGCTTTTCTGCTATTCTTTCCTTTCCTCGAAGATCAACTATTGATAGAAAAAGAATAGATCAAATGTGCAGAAGTTCACCATTGTACAGAAATCCTGAGCTTGTAGATACAACTTGCTCTAGCTCCAGGTCAAATTCTTGTAAACATATTTCGTTATTTGAATTTGTACAGATAGTAAATTTCTCTTCACTTGAAGTAAAATGTCCAGAATGCCATTGCTCTGTAAATCTTAGCCAGCTTGCTGAAATGGTCATGCATGAGAATTATCATCCTAGGTTAGGAGAAGATCCACCTTCTATTTCTGTATACCCTTGTCAAAACCCTAAACGTCTAGACATACCATTTCCCCGTGAGTCTGAGCATATCCTAATGATACATGAAATAACCGCTTTAGAAAATGAAGATCTGAGGTTAACAACTATATTTAGCACCATGAGGCCAACAAAGCCTAGATATGGGCTTGGATACTTAGAGTAGGAAAATGGTTTAATCCCAGATACAATATTTGGTAAAATACCTGATGACTATAAAAACCCTGTAGTCATGGAAAATGCTTTTTTACTTTAATGGATGGATGTCCAAAGCACAAAATTAGTGCTCAATGGATGAAGGATATGCTAAATTGGGACATTTTTACTCATCCAAAGGCTGAAGAGTTTGGTCTAAGTCATTCAGTTGAAGATAAGATTAGACTATCACAAGAATGGAGCCAGTTCATGGAAGACATCAATACATGGATTTCATTCTATTCATGGATGCAGAAGAAACAATCAGAAATAATCATGATGACTAATTTCGAAGAAATTACATCATCTAAACACTTCTGGTCAACACTAAATGGTGACAAGGTTGAAACTCCAACCACATTCCCTCCTTACAAAGGAATAGTCCTAGGAGAAGGCCAGAATTCTGTTAAAGCCATCCCACTAGTATTCAAAGATGACAATGCTCTAGAAATTGATGGCCAAATACAAAAAGACAGTGAATGGCTAAATTGGACTAACATAGCTGTCACAGGGATAGAGATGAATGTAGCCAAATCTGCATAAGTAAAAGAACAGTTCAATACTGTTCAAGTTTCTATTAATGATATAAATAAATCTTTAAATGAAGTATAGTATTCCAAAACAGTGGTCAAAGGTTATGTCAGAGAATCTCTAATGAAGCTAGAAAATGTGGAAGAAAAATTTGTAGAACATATTGATTCCACTTCAGGAAAAATAAATGAAATGGTAGGAAAAGTTGATAAAATGTTTTTATCAAAAGAAGATAAACCAGTTCCATCCTCCTTTTTGTACAAAAGAAGTGTAAAAATACAAGATCTTATTAAACTTGTTGATAGATTTCCCCATCTTTTTCCCAAAGAAATTGCATCTACACAGAAAGAGAAAAATGAAGCATCTACTTCGGAAGAACCTATTTCGTTGGCCTCTCTATTCAAAGAAGAAGAAAAGGAAGTAGAAGTACTTCCAGTATATGAGCCCTTGGAAAGCCAATACAACAAATACTCTGCTCGAGATCTAAGAGGCAAAGGCAAACTCCCAGATTCCCACACATTCTTTGCAGATTCTCATAAAGCGTGGAACATTGAAAACCTTAGTGTTGGTCAAATCAGGCAAATGGTGGACATGATGTTCACTGAGGATAAGCTCATGTGCTTAAGAGGGAAAAATGAAATAGAAGCTTGTAAAACAATAATCCAATGTTTCACAGGAATGCTAATAACGTGGTGGGAAACTGAGTCTTTTCCAGACTTAGCAGCCAAGATGGAAGAACAATTGCTCAAAGATGAGTAAGGAAATATACACAATACTGATGGGACTATTCAGAATAACATGATTGGAGCATTGACCTCCATTATCGTAGAGCATTAGTGTGGCTCAAAAGTAGAGATTGCTGATAAACATGAAGTCACCTTAATGAACTTAAAATGCAATAAAATGTCCCAGTTTGAATATTTCCATCGAGATTGGATGCAATGCATATATGAGGTAAACGATTCAAAGAATCTTCTCTGGAAGTGAGTATATCTAGCGGCCTTACCTTCAAGGTTTGTTGATTACATTCGCCTGCAAGAAGTCTTTCAAATGCCATTTGAATCTTACACAATGGGGACAGATTTACTCTAATGTAACAAAAGCTTTGGGTTGCTTATGTACTAGCTCAAAAGTTAACAAATCTCTTCAAAAAATGTCTAAGCTGCTAGACAGTAAGTCTATCTGTAGTAAATATGGACTGTCTATTGATGATCCATTGGTCAGATGAAGAAAGATCAAGAGAAGAGCCAAAAAGGAAAGAAATACAACCAAATTCCATTACAATAAAAGAGGCCAATCTTCTCGACCTAGGAAGCAACAAAGAAAGGGATATTACAAATATGTCCCTAAGACACACTACTACAAGCCTTCATATATTCACTTGCACAGTTCTAAGCAAGAACAATGGAACAAATTAACATGTTGGCTTTGTGGTAAAACTGGACACACTACAAATAGATGTCCAGTAGGAGAAGAATCCAAGAAAAATAGTGGTACAAAGTCTCAACCTCTATCACAAAAAAAGCCTGTAAAAACAAAAAAAATAGAGACCCCAATGTTTTTTATGAAATGTGGGTCTATATCACATAAAACAGACCACTATCAAAATGTAGTCATTAGAGACCGTCCTCAAATTCAACAACAACAATTACTCTATTCTTCTGTTGAATATTCTAGTTCCAGTTCTATTTATACATCAGAAGAAGAATATGAAGAATTGAATCTTCATGCCCATGCTTGTAATTTCTCAGATTCTAAGGAATGCCAATGTAATATTTTAAATATAGATTATAACTCTTTTGATGATTCTTCTAATGATGAACAAGAAGACAAACCGCAAAAAGAAAAAGTATTAATGGCTGCGACAGAAGAGGATGAAATGAAAATCCTGTCACAAATAAGAGCAAGGGAAGATGGAGAGATGAAAACTTGTCTTACTGAAGCATTCATTGACCAGCTTAAATCTTCCAGCCACAGTAAAGGAGCTTCAAAGAAGACCCTCTTCATTCACGCCTCATTTGAACACAATGCAAAATCCTTTCAAAGGCGAAAACAACAAGACAAGGTTCGTGCACTTACCATGGGTGAGGTAAGGAAATTCATAACCTTAAATCTGAAATTTTTGCATTAAAAATTGAGGTTGAAGGATAGAAAAGGGAAAACAAAATATTGTAGCAGATCCATTTGAAGAATATGATCCACCAAAATTCCATGGATCAAATATTCAAATATTTGAAGGCAAAAGGGATCCTTTTGTGGGTTTTCAAGAAATGAGGATACTTGCAATAGAGTATCAACAACACCATGTGCAGGTAAACATATGCATTCAAGGAGAAATGTTTTGTCTAACTGTCTTCATTGATTCACGAGTAGATGTCAATATCCGAAGCACCAGAGTAATACCAACTAAGTATTGGATGTCTGCACAAAGAAAAGTGATTGGTTTAGGCATAAAAACACTAACTATGAAGTCCCCAAGGCTTCAATTTGTTTTGAAAATCATTGTATAAAGTTGAAATTTGCAATTGGTGACATCCCAGTAGACTGCATTTTAGGTAATATCTCTTTGCAGTAGTAGAGCGTCATGGGTCAATTAGGTTGAAGAAAAACAAAGGCGGATATTTCATTACACTTCAAACTTCCAATGGCATTCATAAAAGGATCGAGATGCCTTACATCTCAAATCCCAGAGTCTCAACAATGGTACAAGCCATGAAGGAGTTGGATAAAGCTGAGTCAAAAGTGCTAGATCTTAAAGATCTAAAATCCACTATTCAAGTTCAAAACAGCGAAAACATCCAGACAACCAGAAGAAGATTGCTGTAATTAAAGCAGATTGAAGAAGAATGTTGTGCTGAAGAGCCAAATGCTTTTTGGCATCGAAAGCAATTTTCAGTGGAACTTCCATACAAGGCAGAATATACAGGAAGGCCTTGCAAAAGCAAAGCCATACCAATGAATAAAGAGTATCGAGATCTTTGTGAAAAAGAAATATAGAAGCTTTTGGAGAAAAAGCTAATCAAAGAAACCGATAGTCCCTGGAATTGCTACGGATTCTATGTAAACAAAAGGGCTGAACAAATCAGAGGAATTCCTAGATTGATAATCAATTATAAACCTCTGAAATCTATTTTAGCTGACAATATTGACCCAATTCCTCATAAAGGGGATCTTATCAGTAGGATTGTAGGTGTTAAGGTATTCTCCAAGTTTGATTTAAAGTCAGGTTTTTGGCAAGTTACAATTGCAGAAGAAGATAAATTTAAGACTGCCTTCAGTGTGCCAGCAGGACACTATGAGTGGAACATGATGCCTTTTGGTCTCAAGCATGCACCATCCGAATTTCAAAAGGTGATGGATTCCATTTTTAAACCTTTCTTCCATTGATTAATTATATATATTTGATGATATTCTTATTTTTTCCAAGAATGTCCAGGACCATTTTCGACACATAAATTCTTTTGTAAATACCATTAAAAGAAATGGTCTTGTTCCTAGCAAGAAGAAAATTGAATTATTTCAAATTTCAATTAAGTTTCTTGGCCATACAATTTTTAATGGCCAAATATCTCTGCAAAAACATGCTCTGGAATTTTCCAGTAAATTTCCAGATGTTATAACAAATAAGACGTAGCTCCAAAGATTCCTTGGATGCTTAAACTATGTTAGCAACTTCTATAAAGACTGTGCTAAAGATCGAAGTTTGTTAAATCAACGTCTTAGAAAGAATCCAGAACCTTGGATTGAAGCAAACACCAGAGCAGTTAAAAATATAAAATCCAAGGTTAATCCCTTCCTATTTTGCACATCTCTGATGATGGTGCATATAAGATTATTGAATCCGATGTCAATGACATTGGATGGGGAGGAATTCTGAAGCAAAAGAAAAATACTGAAGAACAAATTATCCAATTTGTTTCAGGTACGTGGAATTTTGCTGAGAGAAATTATTCTACTATAGATAAAGAAGTTAAGGCAGCATGGAATTGTATAGATAAGTTTGAAATACATCTTGTCAATAATCCTTTTCAACTCAAAACAGATGCATTAACCCTCAAAAAAATCTTAACCAAAGACATCAAAAAGCGAGGAGAAGCAAAATTTGCAAGATGGAAAGCTCTCTTTGCTAACTTCGATTTTGAAGTTGAGCATATAAAAGGGGAAGAAAATTGTCTGCCAAACTTTCTCAGCAGGGAACATATCCAGAACCAGCATCAAGAACATGTAATGATCATTGTGACAGAATGGGACCCAGCTCAACAACAAGAAGTATTGAGAACAACCAATGAAGATCAGAGTTGGGATGAGTACAAAAATAATTAGAAACCTACATGGTAGCTCAGAAATACAAAGGTCTTAGATGCAGATTTCCAGCCTTATACTGACATCCTACACCTTGTTCCTGAAAGAAGAGTATTTCCGAAAGGAAATCAGTGGATACATGAGATGTTGTACAACAGTAGTATGGCCGCAGCCCACCAGGCTGAAGAAGCATTACAGTATGCCTTCCATGACATTACAATGATATGGTCAGAAGGAGGAAACAAAAGAAAAATCTATCATCGATTTTTCTCAATTAATAGAACTAGAAATACAAATTGGCCAATCATGAGAAATAATGCTGCACTCTGGCCAAAAAATGATCGAAATCTCATTTTTCCAGATACCATTTATAATTTTTCCAGTTACAAGAAATTATGGTGGGATATTTTAAATGTCGATGGAAAAGATGAAATTCATTTCACAAAGCTTAAATTTGGATCCACAGGAAGCATGCAAAGAAATCAGGAAGAAGAATGGCTAAGAGACTAGTGGAAAGATTATGGAGTAAATAGAACTGCAATTGGTCTAGTTTTCTATGAAAGTTACTTCCAAATGCAGTGTGACAAATGCTAAGAAAGAAATATTGTAGAATGTTTCCATATACCATGTAAAAAGGTCAAAGATTTATTTCAATATCCTGACCATGCAACTTTACAATAATTCATGGCTAGACATGATGAATGGCTAGTTATGAATAAAATAAAACACCAATATGTACTCAATAAACCCATGATCGTTAGACGAATGTATACTAAAGCATGGGATGGGATGATATATTCTAGGATTCGCTTTCCAGGGATTACCCCTCTTGGTATTCCCATTACATAATTGGTTCTCGTGGGCTTTTCCCATAAAGCATCCACAATGTAATTATGATGTCCATACTAAATGTGACCAGTGTTCTCATGGGCTTCATTGTTTAAAAAAGTATCCACTTTTTAAAGATTTAAGCTTTCCGTGGGATTGTCAGTGATCTCCACTGTGTAATATAGTACAAAGATTCTTCAGTCATGAGACTTGGAGCACTTCTCTAACTTTTGGTGCACTTTGAGCCACATCTTACGGACTGACAGAATAATTAGTACTAAATTTGTATGCCTAAGTGTCAGATGTTTGTCCCCTCCTTTTCCTATATAAGCAAGGGGGAAGGCTCATTCATGGCATTCAGAGTTGGGTATTTTAGAGAGTTTGTTGTGTTTAAGAGTCGAGAGATTTTCCTGATTTGTTTGCATCATGAAGATATCTCAAAAGTCTTAGGTGATTTGAGAAGCTTGCGCATCTGTGTGTTTGGCACAGGTGAGAACCTAAAGTGGCTGGATCTTTAGGGAGTCTGTCTATGAGAATGTTGGTTTTTAGTGTTCAAAGGCTGAGTCTGTGATTTCGCTAGGTAGCCTCCAGTAAGCTATCTCCTAATTGAGTAGCAAAAGTCTGGTAAATGCGAACATAGTCTATCTCAGAATGAACAGACTGCAATCTTCTGTAATCCATTTGCTGAATTAATATAATAGAGTGTTATTTATTTCACATTTGAGTATTGTGCATTATAAATTAGGTGCTGAGGTAGTATTTGCTTAAGTTATTATGTATTTAGGTTTGCCAACGCACAGAAGGGTCGCCGATTGTGTAAGGCAAGGATGCCATTGAAGAGGTCATCAAAGCGAGAAATGTGCTAGTAAGTTCATGTATGGGTTCATGTAAATCAAAATAAATGGAAAAAGCAAAGAAGAAACTCAGCAAGGCTTAGCAGTTGTGTTGTTGTTGCAAGCTTCGTTGAAGCCCCTATATATGATATCATTTTCTTGTCATTGTTTTTTAGTGAGAGGATAGTTGGAAACTTATCATTTTCTTGGCATTGGTTTTAAATGAAAGGATGGTTGGAAGGTTAGACCAATTTCAAATCATAATTTAAAAAAATCTGAAATAAATTTAAATTAAAAAAAAAAATGAAAAATTAAAAACTAATAATTTCACATTTTAATATAGTAGAACTTAAAATATCACCTATATATACTGAATTCTTGAAAAAAAACATGATAAATTACCGGGTCCATATTTTATAGCTCTAAAATTATATATATATATATGGGGCAAGTACTGAATTCTTGAAGAAACATGTTGGAATGATGGAGGATGAAGCGGACAATCACCAGCCAAGTGGATTTGAAATTGTCTTTTCTGCACTGCTAAATGAAGCTAAAAGCTTATGCTAAATCGACATTCATCAAACAAATCATTGAGAAGCTTGAGGCTAAGCTCAAAATGTTCGTTAAACTCTGCTATTCTATCCTTGATAAAATTGCAATTTCTTAATTTCATTGGATTTATGGGTCATATAATATATGGTAGTGGGAGATCTAGATTGAAGCATACACGAAAGAAGCAGAACGGTCTGAAGCTGAATATGTGCCGTCCTTCGATGAGTACATAGAGACTGGCAACTGTCATTCTGATTGGTGAGCTGAATATGTGTCGTCCTTCGATGAGTACATAGAGACTGGCAACTGTCATTCTGATTGGTATTCTTTTCACTAGAGAGGTTTTTACAGATTACATACTCTCCCAAATTGGTTACCGATCCAAACTTGTATATCTCATGTGAACGACATTAAAAGTTACCAGGCAGGGTACTCAATCTCTTGTAATCCAATGTAGGGTATCTGTCCTTATGCGCTTGTAATTTATTTGAACGGTTGCTAATTATGTGCAGGCGGGGAGAGGTCGAGGAGAGGGGGCTTCTGCCATACAGTGTTAGAAGGAGGACCATCCCGAATTGTCAGAGGAAGAAGCTCTCGAACATATTTATATTCTCATGGAAAACGCCCTCGCAGATTTGAAGTGTGAATTCCTAAACACAAAAGACGTGCCGGACAATTGTAGTAGAATGGTTTTTGACAGTGCCAGATTAATGCAGTTGTTTTACGTGTAAGAGGACAGTTTCAAAAAATACGGAAATTAAAGAACATGTCAAAAATATCATGCTTGAACTAGTTGAATAGAATAAATTATTCAAATAAAGGTGCGTGGTGTTCTGTTCACGGTGTAGTAACGCATGCGCTTGCTGATGAGCGAGTCAGCGACCGTTATAACAATTTTCTTTTTCTCTTTCTCAAGTAGGCGATGAAATTCATGGTTTCGAACGTGTTTTTGCTTTTCCCCATTCGTTAAAGCATATTAAATTTCATTTTATGTTAAAGACAAATTGTTTATCAATCATACCCGAAGATCACGCTGAGAGTCGTTATCGAAAAAAGTTATTTGTAAATAATTAGGTGATGGCAATTTAGAGTTGACAATTGATATATCGTGTCGATGAGGTACACAGATTTTAAAACCAAAAATTAATATATTCATTTACACAATCCATAAGGTTATTGGTGGTATATGTTATGGATGTAGCAATCTAGAGTTGACCATTGGAGGTACACATGACGTACAAAGATTTTAAAACCAAAAATTAAAATAGGGAATCAGATTCATTTTAGCACCAGTTTGGGTGAGATTGCCAAGCCTACCCTTGCATCTCTGGAATCTCTCCTCGCTAAAAGCCATCGGAAATGCAATTGGGAAATTTTACTGCAGGTGCCCAGAAACAGAGGAATATGCCAGAACCACCTATGCACGCATCTGTGTGGAAATGGATTTCAGCGCCAGATTCCCAGCTGAAATAAACCTAACAAGTAAAGACTATGTGTGGAACCAGAAGCTTGATTATGAAAGTGTCCTCTTCAGATGTCGATCGTGCTTTGAGACGGGGCATCTACCCAAAAATTGCCCAAAAGCCTCTGAGAAAAATTTTGCTAGAAAAAAACCACCACAGATCTACATGGTGGGAAGGAGCACAAAAAGAACACTACACTGTCATCAAAGAAGAATATTTTAGAGAAAACTCCGAGAAGAAATCAAGGAAGAAGGAAGCAACTCTCAAAACAAGCAAGGAGAAAGCCCGCCCCAGCAAATCAACAGTTGTGAGTATTTGAATACCGCAGAAAATAAATCTTCATTTAACAGCAAAGCAGATCTCCTAAACCAAACTTCTCCGACTATAGATCGTGAAGCTAAGACACCAATGTCCCAAGAACCAGAAGAAATGAAGGAGATGCAAGAAAAAGGAAGTTGGAAGACCGTAGAGAAAAGAAAGAAAGCTACAACACCAATCTCGCCAAGAAAAACGAGGAGCCAGACAAGTAAAAATTAAGAAAATTGTAGGTCCTATAGACCAATTTGGTCTCAGTGGACGTTAACCATCATCATCATCATCATCATCATCATATTATGTATGTAGCAGTGATAGGTAAATGGAAAAGTAATCACGGTAAAATTCAAAAAGTTTATGGGTATATATTAGCAAAATTACATTTAGTAATGTAGTTGATGTAAGTTAATAGATGTATATGAAGTATATATACAATTACATTTTCCAATATGAATTGATATAAGACTATAGACATATACCATTCAATTATAATTGATTATGCCGTATTTTTTAAAAACACTATTATAATAATTAATAAACTTATAAATAATGAGCAAACCAATTCTTATATTTATGAATTATATATTATATATAATAATAAATTAACTCATAATAAACATTATAAATAATATAATAATAAAAAAGTAATAATAATTAATTATTATATATAATTATAGTAAAATATTATATTACTATTATAAAAATAATATTAATTGATAATATTAAAAATATTAACAATAATATTTTTAATAACAATAATTATAGAAATAAGTTCTTCTTCTTTTGTTCAAGAATTGAGAGATATCAAATTGGAACTGGGTGATTTATTGGTTAGTTTTGATGTCGTTTCCTTATACACCAAAATCCCCATTCAAGAAGCCATTGGTATCATAAATCGCATCACTGACAAAGACACTGCCAAGTTGGTTGGCCTCTGCCTCACCTCGATTTTCTTTAATTTCCAAGGTGATTTTATGAGCAAACTTGCGGTGTGGCGATGGGCTCCCCTCTTTCTCCTATCGTTGCTTACTTGTTTATGGAATATTTTGATACCAGGGCCTTAGCCACTGCTCAATTTCGTCCTAAAAAGTGGAAGAGGTTTGTTAATGATACTTGTGTCATCTGGCCTCATGGTCGGGAGAAACTCGACCTGTTTCTCAACCACTTTAATTTTCTATTTGACTCCATCAAGTTCACGATGGAAGTTGAGGTGGATGGGCACCTTCCCTCTCTCGACATTCTCCTTTCGAGGATGGATGATGGTTCTATTTGTCACCAAGTGTTTCGAAAAAAACTCACAAAGAACAATATCTCCATACTAGTTCCCATCATTTCATGTCTCAGAAATTTAGGGTTCTTAGCGCTCTTGCTACCCGTGCTTTAAGAGTCTCTGATGATAGCCACCTCGAAGAGGAGAAATCCCATCATCTTGAAGTTTTCATAAATAATGGGTATAGCATATCTCAAAGCCTCAAGGCCTTTCACAAGGCATGTAAAGTGCCTAGAGCTAAATCTGCTCGTGATGATCCTATCTCTAAGGTTCATCTTCCATATATCCAAGGAACCACTGATAGTATTGTCCATATCCTCAAGAAGATTAATGTATATTCTTCATTCAAGCCTCTCAATACCATTAAAAATTCTCTTAGATTTGTTAAAAACCCCGTTGACCCTAAGGCCTCAAAAGAGGTCTACCTTGTTTCTTGCTCCTGTGGTATCCCCTACATTGGAGAAACAGGTAGATCTATTAAACAGAGGATCAATGAGCATGCAACAAACATTAGACACAAATCGCTCCCACTCATTAGCCTTAGCTGAGCATGCAGAAAAATCGAAGCACCATGTCTGCATTGAAGAATCCAAATATATCGCTAAGATAGATCATTTCCACCATAAGAAGCTTAGGGAGGCGATTGAGATCGAAAGGCACGCTAGAAATATTAACAAGGATGATGGTTGGAAATTGAGTAAGAGTTGGATTCCAGTTCTCTCATCATAACTCGTCATTCTTTATTATCCTTTCTCCTCTTCTTTTCTTTCTGGTTTATTTTCTTCTATTTCTACGTGGTTCTCTATTTTTATTTTTATCAATTTTTTTTTAAGTTTTTTTTTTTTAATCCCCTATTTTTATTTTATTGTCAATTTTTTTTCCATTTTTCTATTTTTTCTATCTTTTTATTAGTTTTTAAATTTTTTGGATTCCCTATTTTGTAATTTTTTTTTATTATTTAAATTTTTTCTATTTTTTATTTTCTATCTATCCTATTTAATTTAGTTATGTCTTGATCCCCTATTTTGTTTATTAATCAATTTTCTTCTATTTATAATTGTTTTTCTATTTATTTATTTATTTTTACAAATGAAAAAAGTTGTCAAGTTTCCTTTGACTCGATTTTTTAATGTTATTTTGGATTGCTTTTTGGAGGGATTTAATGCCCTGTTCAGATAATTTAAACAATGAATTATACTTCATTAAAATATTATGAAATTAATGTTATTAATAATTATTAATGAATTATTTTGGTTTAAATATATTTTCCTAACAGCTAGTTTTCTAATATGAATAAGTCAACCCATAACAAACAAGATGTTTTCTACATCAATCGATAATATTGAATTTCTATTTTTATTTAACAACTATGTTTAACTAAATATAGAATATTTTTCCTTACCTATAATCCCAAAATAATTATTTTTTTTACTTGCTAACTAATCCACCAACAGCTAATTTTTAACAGCTAACTCTGGGCAATGCTATATCCTTACTATTTATTCCTTCTAATCAATGGATTTCTCACCTTGTCCTGAGGATGAACCACATTAGTTGGTTCAAAACATCGACCAAATCTTAATAATGTGATTAATTTTAAAGCTTTATTTCTACATTATGGATCACAAAAGTCTTAGATCTAACAAGAATAATTATTTTAGTAAATGAAGTTGATATACCTATGAGGCTTTATTTCTATCTATGACAAACAATTGACCCAAAGGAATAACAAACCATTGGGATTAATACAAAAAACCGAAGATTGACCATGTTTGATTCTATAAAACATGGTTGACCATGTTTGATTCTATAAAACATGGTTGACCATGATTGATATTATAAAACCAAGTTAATAATAAACTGAATGGGTTGATATTATGAACCCAAGGGATTAATCCTGAAACCCCATGATTGACCATGGTTGACAATGGTTAACCATGATTGACATTATAAACTTAAGGGTATAATAAACCCAAGGTTTTGATGTTATAAACACAAAGTAATAATAAATCCCAGGGATTAATACAAAAACCCCAAGGGATTATGAACCCAAGGGAATAATATTAACTTAAGGGACTAATATTATAAACCCAAGCTATAAAAACCCTAAGATAAATATTAAAAATACTAAAATAAACATGGTTGAGCATGGTTGATTTTCATATTGAGACAATCCTTGTCACAATGCGACATTGGACAATGGTTGACCATGGTTTATTATTTTTAACCATTATTGAATAATATTAAACCCTAGGAATATGAACCCTTTGATCAATAAACCTAAGGGATTTATATTATAAACCCAAGGGAATAATAAACCTAAGGGATAACAATTATAAACCCAAGGTATATATACCCTAACATAAATATTATAAACCCTAAAATAAACATGGTTGACCATGGTTGATTTCGATATAAAGACAGTCCTTGTCACAATGCAACGTTGGACCATTGTTAACCATGGTTGACCATGATTGATTTCCATATTGAGACAATCTTTGTTAGAACACAACATTAGACCATGGTTGATTTCCATATCAAGCCTTGTTTGACCATGGTTGAACATGGTTGGTTATGATTGACCATGATTAACAATGTTTAATATTATAGACCCAATGGATGGATATTATAAACTTAAGGGATTAATACCAAAACCCCAAGGGCTTATGAACCCAAGGGATAAATTCTAAAGCGCCAAGGGATTATGAACCCAAGGGACTATTATTATAAACCCAACATATATAAACCCTAAGATAAATATTATAAACACTAAAATAAACATGATTGACCATCGTTGATTTTGAACATATTGAGACAATCCTTATCACAATTTGATGTTGGACCATGGTGGACCATGGTTGACTAGGGAATAATAAACCCAAGTGATTGATATTATAAACCCAAAGGAACAATAAAACCAAGGGATTAATACTAAAACCCGAAGGGATTATGAACCTAAGGGAATAATATTAAACCCAAGCAACCAATATTATAAACCTAAGGTATAAAAGCCCTAAGATAAATATTAAAAATATTAAAATAAACATGGTTGAGAACAATTGCTTTTCATATTGAGACAATCCTTGTCATAATGTCACATTGGACCATGGTTGAACATGGTTGATTATGGTTGACCATTGTTGAATAATATTAAACCCTAGGAATATGAATGCTTACATCAATAAAACAAAGGGATTGTTATTATAAACCCAAGGGAATAATAAACCTAAGAGATAAAAAGTATAAACCCAAGGTATATAAACCATAACACGAATATTATAAACCCTAAAATAAACATGGTTAACATGGTTGATTTCCATATAGAGACAATCCTTGTCACAATGCAACGTTGGACCATGGTTAACCATGGTTGACAATGATTGATTTTCATATCGAGATAATCTTTGTCAGAACACAACGTTGGACCATGGTTGACCATGGTTGATTTCCATATCCATATGGTTTGACCATGGTTAAACATAGTTGGATATGATTGACCATGGTTTACCATGATTAATACTATAAACCTAATGGATTGATATTATAAACCCAAGGTATTAATATTAAAACCCTAAGGGATTATGAACGCAAGGGAATAAGATTAAACCCAAGGGACTAATATTATAAACCCAACGTATATAGAACCTAATATAAATATTAAAAACGCTAAAATAAACATGATTGACCATGGTTTATTTTCATATTGAGACAATCCTTATCACAATGCCGTGTTGGACCGTGGTTGACCATGGATAGTTTTCATATCCATACAATCTTTGTCACAATGCAATGTTGGACCATGGTTGATCATCGTTTATTTTATTGAGACAACCTGATCACAATGCCATGTTGGAGCATGGTTGATTATGGTTAATTTTCATATCCAGACAATCTTTGTCACAATGCGACATTGACAATGGTTGACCATGGTTGATTTTCATATTATGTTCTAACATGTTTGACTGCGATTAACCATGGTTGACCATGTTTGATTCTATAATACATGGTTGACTATGATCAACCACGATTGACCATGGTTGACCATGATTGATATTATATACCCAAGTTAATAATAAACCCAAGGGATTGATATTATGAACCCAAGGTATTAATATCGACCCCAAGGGATTATGAACCGAAGGGAATAATATTAAACCCAAGGGACTAATATTATAAACCCAACATTGGTAAACCTTAATATAAATATTATAAACACTAAAATAAACATGGATTATTTTCATGGTGAGACGATCATTGTCACAATGTGACGTTCAACCATGGTTGATCATGGTTGGCTATGACTGACAATGGTTAACCATGATTGGTATTATGAACCTAAGGGAATAATAAACCCAAGGGATTGATATTATAAAACCAAAGGAATAATAAACCCAAGAGAGTAATATTATAAATCCAAGGTATAAAAACCCTTAGATAAATATTAAAAATACTAAAACAAACATGGTTGAACATGGTTGATTTTCATATTGAGACAATCCTTGTCACAATGCATCGTTGGACCATGGTTGAACATGGTTGTTTATTGTAATGTTCCCTATTTTTGTGAGTGCAAAATTCACTAAGGAGTTTTCCCAATTTTTGGTGATATTAAATAAAAAGGAGAAAATATTATTTTGTGGGAGAAAAGTGGAAATTATTATATTTTTGAGAATAATGGCAGAAAAGTAACTAGCAATTATAAATAGAGCTTAGAGGCCTCCATTTGGTATCTTTGACATTTGCAAACAACTAATCATTTTTTCACTCTGCTGTTTAGCGAGTCTACCGACTATTTAACAATGAGTCTCTCAAGTAGGAGATTCAACCTCTACTTTGGGGGACCATACGTGTCTGCCCTAGGGAGGCTATTGCATAAGAGTTTTTAGGAGTTCCAGAGTAGTGACATACACCAGAAGTCAACAGAGAGCAAGGAGTGTATATTTCTGGGCAACCAAGAAACACACACAGGGAGATTGAGGCAAGCAAGGATCTGACTGCTTGTCTGATAGTTGTGGAGTTGAGGTAGCAACATTAGACTACCATTCTTGCTGGGTTTTACAACCAACTGAGCGAACGTTCTAGTAAGTTGAACTGATGGGCTGAGGGACAGCGTAGATGCCACTCAACATATTTTCATGGTGCTTGGGAGCAGCTGATTTGGGACAAGAGATCATCCGGGAAGTTAGGGATTGGATAGCAGGGGTGAAATCAGCATTTTGGAGGAGTTTTTTCAGGTGGATTTCTAGGCAGTTTCCAGCAGGATGAGTTTTGCAACTACAGCTGAGGGGAGGCTCTAGAGGGTCGAAAATTAGAAGTCAAAACCAACTAAAATCCCTTCTGGGTTTTTCTGGGTTTTGTCCAAGGAGTCCTGGGTTAAAAACATATAAATTTCTTGGCAACTTTAGTTCACTTTCGAGCCATTCAAACTTCAGTAGAGAAGTAGTTTTCTCCATAGCGCAATGCAGATTGATGAGCAGGTAGAAAGCCTTCAAGTCAACTATTTCCTACCTAGGTTTGGTCTTGATTTTCCATTGTGACAAGCCCAGGAGCACCATTCCATCATCTATTGTATTTGGCTTGCAAAAAGTAAATAAAATGGCCTAGAAGTTCTCCATTTGCAACTTTTATATGGGTGTTTGCTGAATATTTCGTTTTTGTAATTTGTTGCATATATTATTTGCTTGTTTGTCACTTGTATTCCTATTTAGGATCATTACAATGGTATCAGAGCATGATTTTGGCATATTGTGGAGTAGCCAACAAGATCATGAGAGATTTGGGCATGTATGCATTGTGATGGATGAACTATAGACAAACCCATGCCTCAAGGGAGAGTGAGTATTATTGAGGGAAAAATGACCCTCACCCACTTTGATGGTTCAGCTAGGAGTTCTGTCAGAAAATGGGTACAAGAATTGGACATAGATTTCTGTCTAAACCCCATGAGGTAGGCGAACGCTATTAGACATGCTACTTTGCACTTGGATGGAGATGATATGGAATGGTGGTACCTAGGGCTGATCCCTTTGGTTCATATATGTATCAAATCCTACAAAGAGTTCATATAGAGGCTCGTGGAGAGATTTGATCGAAAGGACACCAGACCCCCTCAAAGGGAGTGGATAGGATGAGGAAAGCTAGAGGATGCAACCAGGAGGCATTTCTACTGGGGGAGATCGAGCTTTAAATGTCAGAGCTCAAGGAGGAGGTTGAGCAGGAGGACATGCAGGATGGTGAGGGGAACATCGATATTCTTGGTGTGGCATACGAGACACCATTGTTGGACGACTATTTGGTAGCTCTAGCTGACACCTCAGTTGAGGGAGTAGAGCATACACTCGGAGGGCCATTTATTAATGAGACGCTAATAGTTGATGAGGTACCTAGTGCTATGACCGAGTTTCTAGACGATGACCACCCACAACAGGTTGATCAGGTGCCTGGAGGCATACTTGTCTTCGAGGAGGTACCAAAAGAGATGAAGGGGTCTAAAGTAGTGACTGAGTTTACAGAGGATAGCCACCCTCCACAGTTTCATCAGTTTCGGGCTAGCCTTCTAGCATTGAGAAAGAAGGTCACGACAGTGCGAGAGGCCACTCTTCAACAAAACAAGGATTTGGAGGGCATGAGAGCAGTTCGTGCTGAGTCAGTGGCCAAACTGACTCGCATTGGGGAACAATTGGGTTCCCTAATGGTTTAGTTGGAGTGCACATTGGAGCAATGGGGCAACCCTACTTAGACATTACAAGCTGGTAACACTAGCAAGTTACCACTACACATTGGAGAGGGAGACACAGAGTCACCTCGACATATTTTATGTGTTGACCAAGATGGTGAGATGAGGCAACATTAGTTGCCAAGGGGGCATCCTTGGAAGGATGGAGGGTTAGTTCCATGTATGGGAGTTTATGCTTTCGATCCTTCCCTTGGGGTTGGATGGCGAGAGATATTTATTTGGTATCTGGTGGAGTGGGCTAGGAAGTTAGATGCATCCATGACCACAACTCAACGGAGGTTGTGGATTACCCAAGGGGCTTGAGGGCCAGACTATTTTTGGGATCCAGGTGGGATTCTCCATCACATCATGTAGTCGGTAGGTCATGGTAGCCTCTACGTGATGGACTCAGTGGTTGGGTTCACACAACTTTTCATATCCCCTTCATATTTCTTGACAACACTAGTGACAGGATGGATTGGAAGAGGAACAAGCATATTTCATGAGTTGTCATGGCATATTGATTGTGCATGGAGTCACAAGCTGATTAGCCTACTCTGGCAAGAGCTAGTAGGAGGAGGTGGCATCGACAGGGCACTGTACAGGGCATTACATGGAGATGGTGCTCTCTCATTGGTATATTGGACAATAGAGATATTGAGGATAAACACAATAGTGGCATTCCCATTGGCATGTGAGGATTCAAACCGCTAAGGTCTTTCAAGGAAGATGGGGATATGTAGCCCACATCATGGAGGGATTACTAGCAGAGTGGTGCATGTGTTGTCACATGTAGGATATCATATGATACAGGATGGTATGGCAGTAGGCAATGGTACCTAGGGGTGCATAAGGATATGCTGCAAAGTCTAGTCTTATGCAGAGGGATGCGACCAGATGCATACAAACCCAAGTTTAGAACCTAGCATCTAGTGTTGTATAGAGGTATGCAGTGATGGGCAGTGGCTTGCATAGGAGCATGGAGATGCATGGTTGCTTGATGTAGCATGTTGGTTTTAATTGAGTGACTCACATCACATCGAGTATATGTGGGGAGAGCTATAAACCGTGACATAGGTAGGATACGAGATGGTACAAGATGGTACAATAGTAGCACAGGATATCCATTGGTTTACAATGATAGGATGCAGGGTACAGTGTTAGGTTGAGGACTACAGGGATACTCTGTGGGATGCAGCGGCATATGGTGCTATACAACGAGGACTTAGAGTGTTGCCTCCAAGGAAACTTATGGATGGAGAGACTGGGCATACCTTTGGGTGTACTTCACCCAGGCTCGATAAGGACACAGATGAGCGATACTAGATGGTATCCACAGGGAATCACATGCATGTACCACTTATACATCACTTACAGGGACAAACAATTTGGCCTTTTTCCTTTAACACTCTAGGCGCAAGAAGCTGGGGATAGGGAGCTCACCCAAGATATTGGGATGACACTCAATGCACTAGGGGATATACTTCTCAGTGGCGGCATTGGGTTGGTGCATGAGTTGAGAACCACAGGTTAGGGGATGAGGGGATCAGCTGCAGGGGTGGCATATCATTCATCAGTGAGCCTACGCTTGGGGACCAGGTCACAAGGGAGACATGTGTCACTCTTTCCATAGGGCATGTCAGGACCATGCATGAGGAGAGGATATCGAGTACGATTGAGGCAACTTTTTAGCATGTATTTGACCTGTAGACATTATATTTGCACATTATTGAGAGGGAAGATGGCAAACTCAGTGGTGATGGTTGGAAGGAGTGGGATGGGTCTGCATACACTTAGTCAATTGTGAGTATAAGATACCCATCTATTGGCTGCCTTTAGGAGGTAGTTATTTGGCACATGTGGCTTCCAATAGTCATTGATACTATGTAGTGGTAGGAACATGGAAATTTAGCATGCATCATATTAGTTCATGATATATGGGGCCTATATTTCGGTTTCATGTAGCAATTAGGGACAAGGAACATACAGATTCCAACAGTTGTTAGAGCTATGCCACAATAGGTCTGGCTATAGGATGCAGGGATTGAGTTGATTGATAGGACACTCCATTCTATAAAGAGTAGGTTCATGGGAGAGAGTGATCTAGTTCACCTTGGGTCTGACACATGGGAGATTTTTGAAACCTCCATTGTATGGCGAGGTAGATTTATCCTGTTGTTGCTCAGGATTGAGATTGATAGGGGATGGGTAGACATTGACATCATGGACATACCTAGGAAGGATAAGCTTAGCCTTCACAAACATCCCACCATCAGGTTTTGGGAGGGGAGGATATAGTTTGAGCATGATGAGAAGCTTTTCATAGTCAGAGTGGCACAACGTCAGCATAGTTGAACCCTTCTTAGACTAGCATGAGATTCGGGTACAACATGATTTGGCAGTTCATCTACCCTGAGGGGTGAGCTTCTTTCTACAAGGGGAGATCATTAAGATATTCCATTGGAATTTGGTGATTCGTTGTTGACATGGGGATCATCACTAGTATGGCAGGATGTTCAACAATGAGGTTTGGTTCAGTGGCACATTTTGGACCCTAGCATTGTCTAGGCCAACGTTTGGAGCAGCAAGATATTGCTTGAGGACAATAAATTTTTTGCGGGGAGGACTGTAATGTTCCCAATTTTTAGTGATATTAAATAAAAAGGAGAAAATATTATTTTGTGGGAGAAAAGTGGAAATTATTATTTTAATGAAGAATGGTGGCAAAGTAATATTTTATTAGTGGAAGGTGGGGACCACAAAGGGAGAGGACTAGCAATTATAAATAGATCTTGGATGCCTCCATTTGGTATCTTTGACATTTGCAAACAACTAATCCTCTTTTCACTCTGTTGTTTAGCGAGTCTACTGGTGACGTAGTCACGAGTCTCTCAAGTGGGAGATTCAAACTCTACTTTGGGGGACCATCCGTGCCTGCCCTAGGGAGGCTGCTCCACAAGATTTTCAGGAGTTCCAAAGCAGTGACATACACGAGTAGCCAGCACAAAGCAAGGAGTGTGTATTTTTGGGCATCCAGGAAACACGCATAGGGAGATTGAGGCAAGGAGAGATATGATTTCTTGTCCCAGAGTTGGGCAGTTAAGGTAGCTGCATTAGAGCAACATTCTTGTTGGGGTTTACAACCAACTGAGCCAACATTCCAACAAGTCAAATAGCTGGGCCTAGGGACAGTTCAGAGGCCACTGAACAGATTTTTGTGGTGCTTGGGAGCAACTGATTTGGGCCAAGAGACCATCTGGGAAGTGAGGGATTGGATAGTAGGGGTGAACTCAACATTTTGGAGGAGTTTTTAGGTGTATTTATAGGCAGTTTCTAGTAGGCCAAGTTTTGCAACTACAGTGGAGGGGAGGCTCTAAGGGGGTCAAAAATCAAAATTCAAAACCAGCTAAAATCCCTTCTGTCTCTTTATGGGTTTTGTCCAAGGAGTCCCGGGTTAAAATAATATAAATTTATGGGCAATTTTAGTGCACTTTCGAGCCATTCGAACTTCAGCATAGTAGTAGTTTTAGACAACACAGTGCAGATTAGTGCAGCAGCTAGGTGGCTTTCATCTCAGCCATTTTCCTACCTGTGTTTGGTCCTGCTTATCCATTATGACAAGCTCAGGTGCACCATTCCATCATCTATTGTATTTGGCTTGCAAAAACTAAATAAAATGGCTCAGAGGTTCTCTATTTGTAACTTTTATATGGGTGTTTGCTTAATATTTCTTTTTGTAATTTGTTGCTTATATTATTTGCTTATTATAACTTGCATTCCTATTTAGGATCATTTCATTTATTGTTGACCATTTTTGAATACTATTGAACCCTAGGAATATGAACCCTTAGATCAATAAACCCAAGGGATTGATATTATAAACCCAAGAAAATACTAAATGTAAGGGATAAAAATTATAAACCCAACGCATATAAACCCTAAAATAAACATGGTTGACCATTGTTGATTTCCATATCAGATTAATCTATTATGATATTGACATAATCATAAATAGTTTGACAAATATTTAACTCTTAATATTGGGGTTTTATAAAACCAAGGGATTATTAATATTATAAATACAAGAGAGCGATAAACCCAAAGCATTATTAATATTACAAACCCATGACATTAATCTTATAAAAACAAATGATTAATAAATGCAAGGGATCAATACACCCAAGGAATCAATAAACCCAACAAAGTAATATTTAAAACCCAAATGATTAATAAACCTTAAAAATTAATATTTTAAGCTCAAGGGATTAATAAAGCCAAGGGATGAAATGATAAACCAAAGGAAATATTAATATTATAAACTTGAAAAATAAAAAAACCCAATCATTTGATATTATAAACCCAAGGAATTAGTAAACCCAAGGGAAAAATATTAGAAACCTAAGGGATGAAAAATTGCAAGCGATCAATACTAAAAACAGAAGGGATTAATAAAGCCTAGGAATTAATATTTTAAACCCAAAGGATTGATAAATTGACATGACTATGAATATTATAAACCCTAGGGATTGTTAATATTATAAACCCAACAGGTTAATAAACTGAAGGGACAAACATTGTGAACCTAAGGGATTAATATTAAATGTTAGGACTATTATTTAAACATTTATATTGGGGATTAATAAACCCAAGGGATTAAATGATAAATCCAAGGAATTATTAATATTATAAACTTAAAGAATAAATTAACCTAAGCATTTAATATTATAAACCCAAGGGAAATAGTAAACCCAACAAAATAGTATTATAAACACAAAGGATTAATAAATCCAAGCGATTAGTAAACCCGAGGAATCAATAAACCCAACAAACTAATATAAAAATCGAAGAGATTAATAAACCCTAAGAATTAATATTTTAAACTCAAGGGATTAATAAATAAATCCAAGGAACTAATAAACCCAACAATTTAATATTATAAACCCAAAGAATTAGCGAACCCAAGGGATAAATATTAAAAACCTAAGGGATCAAGAAGCACAAGGGATTGATATTACAAACACAAGAGATTAATAAAGCCTAGGAATTAATATTCTAAAAGCAAAGGATTGATAAAATCATATGATTAATGATATTATAAAACGAAGCGATCAATAAACCTTAGAGATTGTTAGTATTATAAACCAAAAGAATTAATAAACTAAAGGGATAAACATTATAAACTCAACAGATTAAACCCTTAATTTCGGGGTTTAATATACCGACGAGATTATTATTATTATAAATCCAAGGGATTATTAATATTATCAATACAAGGGATGAATAAACCCAATGCATTATTAATATTATAAACCCAATTCATTAATATTATAAAAATAAATGATTAACAAACCCAAACAATCAATAAACCCAAGGAATAAATAAACCCAACAAACTAATATTAAAAATGTAACATTTGATCAATAAACCCTAGCAATTAATATTTTAAAGAAAGGCATTGATAAACCCAAGGGATAAAATGATAAACCAAAGGAATTATTAATATTATAAACTCAAAGAACAAATAAACCCAAGCTTTTAATACTGTAAACCCAACAGAAAAATATTATAAACCTAAGGGATTAAAAAATGCAAGGGATCAATATTAAAAACAGAAAGGATTGATATTTTAACCCCAATGGATTAATATTATAAACCCAAGTTGTTTAAACCCGACGATAAATATTATAAATCGAAATATAAATATCAATGACCATGCTTAACCGTCGTTGGTTTTCATATTGAGACAATATTTGTTACAATGCGGCATTGGACGATGGTTGACCATGATTCACCATGGTCGATTATGGTTTTCATTTGAAGACAATCTTCATTATAACGCAATGTTTGACAACGCTCATGATGATTGGTTTTGAAAATGATAGAATATATGTCATATTAAATATTGTAAAACCCTAAGCCCTAAATCCATGGCATCAATATTATAAATGTAAATAATGCTATAATACAAAATAAT